>QEOT01009642.1:202548-266257 GCA_003123785.1 Pterocarya stenoptera
TCTCATTTAACACCTTCTGAAAACATAAAAGCATCCTTAATGAGAGCAGCTGACAAACACTAGGAACTAAAAGGAACAACTAACTAAGCGAGGAGGGTCGAGCGGCAACTCACTGTGAGAGGGAGAAGTTCTGCGATGGACCTGCCGAGAATGGAAACTGCATGGTACGGCGGCTCTGGCGGCCGGAAGTGGCCGGCCACACGACTGGGTCCTCTGGGCAGTGGCGGCACGGCCCCAAAGAGAAAGAGAGAGGGAGCTCTGTTACACCGAAACAACAGAGAGAGAGGAGAGGCTGGTGGATGGAAGTGAGCTTATCGGGAAGGAGTGGGCTCAACGGGGCATTTTCGGCCGGCGGTTTCTGGCGCCGTGGGTGGTGGTCCGACGTCCTTAAGGTGGCTGGCAAACAACTTGGACTGGCTGCGTCGAGTTGCTCATCTACGGGTGCAAGAGGCCTCAACGCTGTTGAGCTGGGTTTTTGGCAGTTCGCGGCATACCAGTCAGCACGAGGTGGAAGAGATGTGGTTGGACGTTGGCTTACGTGGTGCTCTGCACGGGGTGGTTCATGGCTGGGTAGCTTGTGAAGGGGTGCTCTGTTTTTTTGGTGTGAAAAACAGGGGTTGCCGTGCGTGGAGCTTGGCTTCGGGTGGCGAGGCTGGGATGCAACTGGCCAGTGTTTGGACGTACATTGTGGTGGATTCCAGTGAGGTGGCGTCGGCGTGTTCTGGGCAGCGTGGAGTTGCTGCAATGTGATTGGGTCTCTGGGCGGTGGTGCGACGCCGTGAGAGAGAGAGAGAGAGAGAGAGAGAGAGAGAGAGAGAGAGAGAGAATTGCCCAGTCCGAGAATAACAGAGGGAGAGGAGATCACCGTGAGGTAGTCGAGGCTGAGTGTGGGCTAGGAAGGTCTGCGGCGTGAGGTTCTCTTCATAAATGAGATCTAACCGTGTGTATAAATATATAGGCATGGAGGAAACCCTAGAGAAAACAAATGGAAGGTAGTAGGTGCGGCTGTGCATGAAGTGTAATAATAAACGTAGTGACGTGCATGAGTGATTAACGGAGAGAGACGTGCGTAAGCATGGGAGTGGAACCGTGATTAAGATTAGGAATCTTAATCTTGATAGAACTCTAATTTAATAATCCTATGAAATCTGATAATAATAATAATAATAAAACTTATCTAAACTTAGGATCGGGTTGTTACAAAATCTAAAAATGCTGAAATAATTAAATACATGTGTGTGTGTTGCATAAATTATATATGTAGTTATATACATGGTATCTAACATGTGTGGAAAACCAAATTGTAATAGGAGCTAAATACTGGTGGCGGTACAGTATGTTCATTAAAAATACAAAGGAATAAACAGAAAAAAAAAAAAAAAAAAGTGCATTATGGGATGGATGTAGGACCCAACATCATAATGGTAAAAGCTGTGGAGAATAAGGAAAGCACTACTCATGAGCCTCGAGGTAAAGCATCACAAAAAGCTCTACTATAGTGCATTCACTGCCAAAGAAGCCCAACATGTGCGCAAATGTTGGTCTTTCTCTTGTCGCCTTAACCTACAGAATTGATAATCACCACACACACACACCCCAAAAAAGAACAAAGAGGAAAAAGAAGTGTATGCCAGCTGGTCAATCAACTTTTTCAACAATCATGTGTAAACGACCAGTTTCAGTTTATCAAATTTAATTCCTCACACAAATCCCATATTTCTCCCCAACCCCCAACCATGTAAATTTCAGCTTTTCGCCAAATCTTCTCACTCACTCACTCTCTCTAACAAACCAACCAAGAACAAGCCTAGAAGGAAATGATTCCAATACTGCGACCTAGATAGGTCTTATCTCTTATATATCATCTTGTGTACTTTGGCTATGCCTATCCTTATTAATAATATCATTTACCTATTAAAAAAAAAAAAAAAAAGATCGGAGCCCTAAGGAAGGCCTTTGTGCTACTTATCAACTGCCAGACCATCCCCCCAAATTTTCAGCCCCATCATCTGCACCTTCTCCCCTTTCCAAGGACCACACAATCTAGAAATTTCTCCTCCTCTTCTTCCGCCATTTGTGATTCCATTATAGACCCCAAAGATCCCTGCCTTCAATATTTTGGTCCTTTTTCTCATTTTCTTCCACCATTTGTATTTTGGGGGTAAGATGATTAATCTATGGTATTGTGTGCTTTTGTTTGTTCATCTGTACTGAAATCTGATTCAAGCAGGAGTTATGGTTGATCTACACTCTTTTTTTTTTTTTTTTTTTTTTCCATTTAAATTGAAATTTCAATTGAGCTCAAGGTCAACTTATGTGGGTTATTGGAGTCAAGCTTGAACCAATTTCAAACTTGGCTAAATTTACTTGAGTCTAGCTTGAACATATATGAAGGTTGAGCCCACATATAACTTTGTTGAACCGAGTTCAAACAGCCAACACTCGGCGCTCAACTCGGAAAGAATATTGCCCAACTGTACGTATAAAAACTGACAGCTCAATATATTAACGTTTGTTCCAATATCAAATCTCATGGTCACCATCCCATGGAAGATCACTTTATGTAGCATTCTGATTTAAATTGAAAAGAAATAACTGATGGAAATTTCTCACTTTACAAATTAAATTCAATATTGCCAATAAGGGATTGAATAATGTAAGAATACACAAACATAAATACATGCATACAAAACGAAGACCATATAAATACAAAAATGTTACCTTCCCAGTTCTTGCAAGTTCTTTGATTCCAAATTTGCTTAAGTTTCTTTGAACAGCAACCATCTTCCCAGGGTCTCCAGTGACCTGGAATATCCACATGGAAATTAACTTTAAGATAAACCAGAAAATCTGGTCCCTACCAAATGTAAAGTTTAACCATGTTTCTGGGTATGATTGTATTAAGTATACTCCATGAGGGTGTATAACTGTCAACTTCAAGCTACATATACATAATGCAATGGTAAGAGATTAGTGCAAGATTTTGAATTACCCATCATTTTCCCCCTTTTCCACTTTTTCTTCTTTCTCTAAACTCGAACTTTTACATGGTATAGAGCAATCTTGTTTCTCTACCTTTTATTGCTCTATTTGTTCTCCCTAAACATAATCGTAGCTTTGGTGATCGTCAGAATCAATAGGTGGGCTGACAAAATTAATGTCGTTGTTCATTGGTTGTATTGTGGCGCAGTTGTGCCACCAATGATGGAAATTCCAGCAAGACATAGCTTCAAAAGGACAATTATTGTAAACTATTTTACTGAAAAACTGCCCTATAACACCTTACATGCATGAGTAGTTATATGATACCTGATACTGGGTGATGAGTGTAGGTGGTGTATAGGGATCCCACATTGCTTGGGAGGAGAAGTTATTGCTCTTTATAATGATTCTAATGGGGCTCCAATTGTACCATTGACAAGTCCTTTTTGAAGTATGGCCCACATGTGGCTTGGCCCTCCCTTGAAGCGTTACAAATGGTACCAAAACCTACCCCCACCGGAAGTGTGAAACTTGAACTGTGCCACCTTTGATGGAATGGCCCAACAAGAACGTCAAGGGAGATTGTGGTACCCAATATTGAGTGATGATGTAAGTGGGGTATAGAATCCCACATTACTCAGGTGGGAGAAGTTCTTGCTGTTTAAGATTATGGCCTAGATGTGGCTTAGGCCTCCCTTGGAGCTTTACAATTTAGCAAGGGATTCAATAGAAGTTGACAAGGTACTACGTATAATTATAGGTGGTTATGAAGTTTTGTGCTCAAGCTAGAAGTGCATAGCATGACCTTACGTATAAAGCAAACAATGTTGTTTTAAATTATTACAACACGTACCCAAGCGATGATGAAAGTTAAAGTTACGCATAGTATGCTTATTATGTCATATTTGAATTTATATTGTGCATATGTATGCGATTAATTCATATCGTGCATATGAATTTATATCGTGCATATGTATCACTCCCTTCAAGGTCCAAAGTTTAACACCTCATAGGTGCAAACAATCATTTAGGGCTCCACCCCCTGGTGAAAAGCCAGCAATTTAACCAGATCAGTATAAGGAAACTTCCAAGAGTGTGGTGCACAGGACCGGGGTTTACTCTATAGGGGTGGGTCCGAAGGGCCCTGCCTTGAAAAGGTTCCCCGACATCAAAAAAAAATGTATGCGATTAATGCCATGATGTTGTGAGAAATGCAACGTAATAGTGACTGGATGAGCAGATAAGATTATGTGGTCACAATCCAAGAAGGGGAATTTTACTATACAGTCGTACTATGTGTCCTCAATAATACCTAAGGGTTGGCTCAAGTGGTAAAGACCTTGGACTTGAGGGTATGCTCCCCTCAAGTCTAAGGTTCAAATCCCCTTAGGTGCAAACAATCTTTAAGAGCCATTTGACTAGGGCATTTCCCCTTAAATTACCCGAGGTGTACTTGCGTGCCGAGGGCCTGTGCACCCCTAGGATTAGTCAGGACACTGTTCTCAGACACCCAGTGCCAATCAAAAAAAAAAGCCCCTCATGACACACTCTACAAGAACATTCCCATAGAAGAACATATGGAAGACTAATGCCCCCCCCCCCCTAAAAGCTTCCCTTTTTGTATGAAAAGCTTCACTAGGAGAGATTCTTACCTTAGATAATCTAAGGAAACACCAATTCATTATATTGGATTAGTGTTATATGTGTAAGAAAAGTGGGGGGGTCTATGGATCACCTATTATTGCATTGTGATGTAGCCATGAGATCATGGAATAATATCTTTGCTAGAATGGGACTCCTTTGGGATGCCAAGAAGGGTTGTTGACTTTTTGGCCAGCTAGCATGGCATTCGAGGTAACTCTCAAATCGCAGCTATGTGGAAGACAATACTGATCTGCCTATGGTGGTGCATATGGGTGGAGAGGAATGGTCGGAGTTTTGAGGATCGTGAACAGACAATGGATGAGATTAGAACTTTTTTTCTTCATACGCTATTCTATTGGTCGATTGTAATAAACTTTAACAGCATGAACGTACATGATTTTCTTGTATCTTTAGATAGTCATGCATAGGTGTGGTTCTTGTATATATCCTGTGTACTTAGCTTCGCCTCTTTCTAATAAAATTTCCTATTTACTGATCAAAAAAAATATTTGTTATGTCATGTACATATTAACCAATAAAAAAATACCATATGCATATGCATACAAATGTCATGTTAGCTTGCTAAAAGATGTTACCATGAAAGTGTGGTCCGCCAAAGAAAGTTATGAATAAGTTAAGTGGTTCCCCCCTTGTAGCCACAGTTTGTGGAACAAGGCACAATCCTACACACAGGGGGTAATGTGTGTTGGCCATAAGAAAAGTGAGACAATTTTATAGATAGCTTACCAAGCTCAATATGTTAAGTCACGTGCCAAACAAGTTAGATGTCAAATTGTTGCATACATAGATGCTTTTATATGCCACGACTGGTATGGATATTTTTCAAGAAAAACCAAGTTAGAAATTATGTTTATTGTATGACGTACCAACTCATTTTGTTTGTTTTTATTTCTTCTAACCCCCCAGATGAAGAGAATGAGGAAGATAAGCACAGTCGAGTGAGGCTTAGACATCAGAATCTGATGTTCAAGATTAAGGCCACGTTTAGATAGTGAGATGAGATTGGATGGTTTTAGATAAAAGTTGAAAGTTGAATAACATATTGTTAGAATATTATTTTTTAATATTATTATTGTTTTGAGATTTGAAAATGTTGAATTGTTTATTATATTTTGCGTGGAAAATTGGGAAAGTTGTAATAATGAGATGAGATGAAATGAAACCGTTTCTGTATCCAAACGAGGCCTGATTGTCCTTGCACAATAGGATTAGTTTTAAGTTTTCTTGCCATGAGATTATTTTTATTACATTTTTTTAAGAGTATTTTCATTAAAATGAGGGAAATTTTATTATGTGCATCTCTTACCTGGCACCAGTTCAACATTTCGGTAGCATTCCTATACCCACAAGAAGGGGTTGTTACACATTTCGTTGGTAGCTAAGCTTTTTGGATATCATGATTTTTAACCTAAATCGGAGCTGCACCAGTAGAGGCATGTGGATGCCTTCACTGAAATGAAACCTACTTAAATGGAAAAATGTATATTCCAAAAAGTACCATCTCTTTTGGGACTTATGTAAGTGTTTTTTTCATAGAGGGGGGAATAAGAACAGAGTCTCTATAGGTCTCTTGTCTCCTTGGCTGCTAGGAGAAAAGATAGGAAAAAATTCAGAAATTTTTAACAAAGAACTATAAAAGGCTCATATATAGTGGTAGGTGACCTTGGCTTCTTGCAAGTTTGGGCTATGTTCTTTATCATTGATGGTGTGAAGTTTACCATAGTTTTGACCATGAGTGTTTCTTCAAATTAGAGCTTTCCCATGTCGAAGTAATTATAACACTACTACTAATAATGATAACAACAACAGCAGCAGCATAGTAATAATAAATAGATTATTAGAGCATAAAGGCACTACCCAAGTAATACAGGGAGTATCAACTTAAAACACCAAGCCAAAAAGAGGAAAAAGATCAAGAAAATCATGAAAACTGAAGCCGAAAAAACATGCGTTTGCAGCTATCCGATGATACAGAGATCTGGTGAGGTGAATTTACTCTCTTCATAATCATGCCTTTGTGAATTTATTCTATAATCAATGTTAGTATTCATCTCTAAAACTAAATTCATAGATAATTATAATGACTAAAACACAAGAAAAGGCCAAGGATATGACAGAATTCACCTCAATAGTCAGTGAATCTTCAGAGGTATCAACAATTTTTGCCCTGAAGACGTCTACCAACCACATGATCTGGAGATTACAGCACAAAGAAGAGATTAGGTACTTCAAGGCACTAAATAAAATGAAAGCCAACGAAAAGCTGTTGCTCCCTTATCTTCAAATTAGGGAGCCACTCCCATTATCTTAAAACAAAAAATTAAACCCCATACACAAAGAAGCATATAGTAGACCTTACTGGTTAATTCCTGCTTGAACCAAATGAAATTCATGACACCACTATATAGTACAAAGACGCATGGCATACATGTAGGGCATGAACTCATTTTTAGTAGACCCATGGCATACTTGCAGGAAATTCAATATAAACGTATGCTGACATTTTTTTTTTTTTTTTTAAGTAACGTATGCTTACATTTTTAGTGAAGCAAATCAATTAAATTTAATTTTAAAGGGAAGGATCAGCTCAGTTTTCTTATACATACCCCCAAAATATTTTTAGAAAAGGAAGTCTTAAACAACAATAGGAGAAAATCAAACCATAGGCATCTAAAAATCAGGAATCTTTGCTAGGAATATTGCACCCAGTACAAATAAAAAAAGAACCTCAAACGTTATTCCTACTCCATTGATGCAGTATCTGTCGAAAGAAGTTCCCTTCAGACAGACAAACATAGCAATATACTCGGGAAAAAGAGAACCAACTGATGGGAGGAGCTTTGCTTTCTAGTCAAAGTAGCCCATCCAAGAGAAGGATCAGACTAGTGGTTGAATGATCTAAATCATTTACCTCAGCACGACTGTTGGGTTCTGCATTAAGTTTTATAAGCATCAGTTCACGTTCTACTTGTGACTCTCTTGAGATATCTTCAACCTGATACATAAGATAAGTCACTCGAGAAGTAAAGTGCGGAACCAAATAAGGGAACTCACTTCTAAAAATTATATACAGATACTTATTAAAGAAAAAAACCTAGAATCAAATTATTAGAAGAGATAGGGCACCGGCAAGAAAGCAGGGTCTTGAAAGATTCATTTGAGAATAAAAGTCCCCTTGCCCCATCCCAACAAATCATCAGCAACCAGAAATTAGGATTTCCATGGAAAATTTTAAGATTATCTAGTTGAGACATAACCTTAATGACATTCACAAGCTTGTTTAGCTGTTCGACAACTTGTCTCAAGACCTTCTCAGTACCCGAGACGACTATGGTAAAGAGAGCTTTGTCCTTGTTCAAACCAACTGCAAGGGACTCTATGTTGTAACCCCTTCTAGCAAATACCCCCGCAATTCGATTTATTATTCCACTCTCATCCCCAACAAATACTGAAATTGTATGGCGTTTCACCCTGAAATCAATTAAGATACCACATTATAACCATAAAAAATATAGTAGGTATGGATATTGTACAGGGAAAGAAAACAGGCTCAAAAGTAGCCTTTTGACAAAGAAAAAACTCGCAATCTTCCAAGGAAAATCTAATTAAGTAAAGCTATCTGATACAGAGTTTTTTTCAGAACGTAATCATATCAAGTAGAAACCAGAAATATATATCTAGAAAGAAAAAAAATTACCAACAGATTTTATTTCTCAACCGTATCACCATTCTTACATTTTATTGCTGAACAAAGATAATGAGACCCTTGTGACCCGGCCATCAAGCTCCAGTATTTATCGCTTCAACTTACCACAAATTAACCACAAATCATTCTGTAGAAAAAGTAACTGTTCGTACAACCAAATTGCAATTTGAAGGACAAAAAAAAAAGATTATTCAATAAATAAAATAGAGCTATATAGAACAGTTGCATGCTACCACTAAATCCAACGAATGAACCAAAGAAAGCTCACGTAGAACCATTACAACCCCAACAGAAAAAGAAGCCCGTAGTCAACCAAGTGTATACACTATCTTGATTAGTTAAAAGCAATCCTTCGTATACATCTAATTCGGTTTAGAAAACATATTATTGGGTTTAGAAAACCAAGAAAAGAGCAAAAGAAAATCAGCGAGAGCGAAAGAAAAATATAGTGAGCAACTCACTTAGACAGAGTCAGTGTAGGTGTGGACTCGCTCAGAGACGCTGCATTGTCGTTGCTAGCAGCAGAGACCGCCAGCTTCTTGCATTCAAAAGTCCTCGATTGGGTTGGCCTCAAATATCCAAAATCCAAGCTTCTGTAAAACCCATGCCCCAAATCCAGTTTCAAAAGTGGGTTCAGCTTCTGGTACCGTACGGGTGATTGCCATGGTGACACGGCCGCCATGAGTAACGCCTCTAGTTCCAATGGGCGATGAAGAGAGAGAGAGAGAGAGAGACGCTGATAATTATTACATGGCGGTGCCACTAAACATAAACCCCTTGTTGGTTTCTCGCACGTGTCTTTTGTTTCCTATTTTAAGAGTTTGGCCTAAGAAATTGAAAACCCCGGCCAAAATGATACATAACATCATCTCATCCTAATTTATTTCTATCATATTATTATAATATTTTTAAATTTTTACATAAAATATAATAAATAATTTAATTTTTTTAAATTTTAAAATAAAAATTATATTAAAATATTTTAATAATATTTAATTTAATTTTTAAAAAAATATTTCATCTCATCTCTTCTCCTTTAAACTGCATAACCAAACGAGTGTAACACCCCAATTTTTACGTGCATTTTTATTGAAGGGTTTTTTAATTTGATATTTGATTTTGAACTGTTTAATTTAATTTAAACATGTTTACGCGAGATTATTTTATGATTTTTAAATCGAGAATTATTTTAATGTACTTTCATAATTTTAATTAGTGTTCTACAATTAAATTGATTTTTATTTTAAAGAGTGATTATTATTTGAGTTTAATATTTTATTTTAATTAGTTTTAAGTTAAGTTGATTTATTAAATTTACTATTTTAAAAATAATATTTTTGAGGATCAGTTGTGACTCGAAACTTGTGAGGATTGGACCTCATTTCTTTTCCCCATCTTTTCTTTTCCTCTTTTCTTTTTCTCTTCCTTTTCTTTTTCTTCTTTTTCCTTCTCTTTTTCCCGTTCAGACGTGTGCAGCTTTACTCTCTCTCTCTCTCTCTCTCTCTCTCTCTCTCTCTCACACGTTCATTCAGGTTTACCTTTGCTGTCACCGTTGCCGGCTTCTGTGGTCAACACCGCCGGTGCCATTCCCCTCCCCGTGTGCCGGCAACCTTACCCTTCAATTTTCAGGCCGGCTAACATCGCCAGTAGCCGCGCGAAGCCACGGGCTTCTCTTCGTCGTTCCGCCGCCGTCCGGCCACCATTGGCCATCATTTCTTCACCACTTCATCACCGACACCTTACCGTCCTAACCGACCCATTTTTAGCCCCGATCCGTCGCCAGAGCCGCCCCTACGAACACTCACTCCGATTTGAACTTTGTGGCCTTAAACCGCCGTTTCGGCAGCCACACACGGCCAACTTTCGATACCATTAGCTTCACCGACCTCATTAGGCCCTACCCTATCAATTTCAAGTCTTCGTTTGACTCCGTTGGAATTTGGGTACACTGCGTATTTCGACCACAGTGTTTTTACACAGTGAAATTGCTGTTTTGGTGCTTCTATTTCCTCCATGATCCTCCTAAATAATTTTCAAGCACTGTAAGTATTTCTCCAAAAGACTTTTAAGATTTTAATATATTTTTGCACTAACTTGTTTTATAAACTATGTTTTGGTTATCTGTTGGTACTGATAACTGTTTGATTGTTGGTAATTGTTACTTTCATGGCATTGTGCACGCATGCGTGGGTGTGTGTTTTGAGAAAACTGTATTTAAGGATTTTCGGGTGTGTGTGTATCACCCCAAAGTCGAGATAAGATATTATCTCGGTGGAGCTCTTCTGAACACTCGGGAGCGAAATATACTGAGTGTTGTCCCCTGGGGTTTTTGCCCGGAACTTGGACGGGATGGTAGCGCTCTCGATCCGACTCCGTGACTCCTCGGGCTGGCGGGGGTCAGAGGATGCCTGGCTATGTACGCGGTGGGCGCGGAACTGGGCATCACTCATGTATAACTTACACGGTCGTTACCCGTGGGGTGAAGATGAGAAGTCAGAGTATGTGGATGATCCCTAGGGGAGGCCATGGTGCATACGGTTAAAATTAGAATTAATGTAATTATTCCTAGATTTCTATTTTGTGCCAAATGGTGATTTTTGGCATGTGTGGGAAAAATGTGTTTTTCGAAAAATGTTGTTTTTCTCGGGTTTTACGCTTGGGTCATCATATGCATGCATAGCGTTAGTTGTTTTAATATATTTATTGTCTTGAAACATTTTGGGTTTTACTTATCTGCGGTACCATCTTTTTGGTACTGTAGATTTTGATGCAGGTTTTGAGGAGGCTGAGCTAGAGGATGCGGTTCCGCCTGAGGAGTAGAGACATTGGCTATATTTTGTATTTGAAAATTTTTGTCGGTTATGCTTATTGCATTTTATTTTATTTGATGTTGGTTTGTAAACAAAAATCGTATTATGTTGACATGTGAATTTCTAGTACTTTGATATTGTATTAAACTCTGGTACTTAGTTATTTGACTTAACATTTCTGCTACGTATTGTTTATTATACACATGTTTCATTGCACACACTCAGCACATGTCGATGGAGTGCGTGACTGTGTCATCATCATCCCGATATTTCGATCTTCGTGTGTTTCCGTACATGGAAGTTGAAGGCGCCACAACGAGACCTCACTTACGTGTATTAAATTCTACTGTCGAAATAAGATACTAATTCATATCTCTTTCCAATCCAAAAATCAGGCATAAATCTCTCCCATCCAAAATATATTTTTCAAATCAAAATTTTCCATTTACACTTTAGATTTTTAAAATCTTAAATTTACATTCAATACTTTATAATTAATTAAAATTATATTAAGTAATTTTTTTATTAATCTAAATAGTCTAATCTTGAAAAATGGTGTAAAATTATTATTTTTAATCTTAAATAATCAACCATAATTAAGGCAGTTCTATTTATAGTAATTCCAATATCACCACTAGATTACGAAAATCAATTGTAACATCAATTTATACTAACAATTATAGTACCTTTTGGACAAAATAATGTAGAATTGGTATTAAATTTTCTTTTCAGTATGACAAGCCATAATCATTTTTTATCATAATTTTAGTTAGAAATAATGTTTTATAATTAATTAGAATTTTATTGTGTAAATAATTTTTGATATATTATAGTCAAATCATTAAAAAAAATGCTGTAAATATAGAGTGTATTAAAAAATTATGTAATTTGAAGCGCAAACTGAGAAAATATATGATAGTTTATGGGTGGAAATTTCTTCAAAATATAAATATAGAGGTGCATTTATTTTCTTTGGACAGAGAGGCTTTTTTCCTCCCAGGCATTTGGAGTGTATCTTACATTTTTATAAACAATGTTTTTTCAATCCTCTAAAGTATATTCTAGAGCTAAAGTTGTTAAAATAAACAATTTGTGCTTATATATAAAAAAAAAAACTATTGAGTCATTTGGTGTGCCTATGATCTATGTCATATGACATATGTCTTTTCATTTATTTTTTAATCTTGTTTTTACATATTATTTTATTTTTATTGTAACAAGTTTTTAGGAAATAACTTCTAGGATCTATTTCTTAAGATAAAATTTTAATAAAAGGTCATATTTGCATTTGTTTAAGTTTCTAAAAACACTTGAAAAGTGAATGAATATATATATCGGTGTTTTAAATATTATACCGTACCGGCCGGTATTTTTCATACTGATCGGTATTTTTCGTACCGGTTACTGGTCCGGTACAGATATTCTATATGTTTCATACCGATCATACTAGCCGATATTTTGGCTTGTACAGGCCTGAATTTCGGTTCGTATAGGCCAATATTTTGACCTTTAATTTATTATTTATTTTTTTTCAAACTACAAGTTTATTTTTTGACCTCTAATTTAAATTAGGCTATTTATAATTTTTATATATGTATTTATATATCGACTATTTCAAAATAGTACACGAAACGATACCGGTATCGAAATATTTCGTTTTAGTACTTTGACCAGTACGACGTCCGGTACAGTATTCAAAATATTGATATATATATATATATAAGATTTTAAATAATGTGAAAATATGAAGAAGAAAAAAAGCATGTGTTGATTTAATTGGGATGGCACTGTCATATTAACTAATTATAAATGTATTATTATTCTTTAAATTGCTAACATCATTGACTAAAAAGAAATGCACATATTTATTGGTGGATAGACACTGACACGGAGGCCAATTTCAAGCCATTGGATCATTGGTCCGTACTTCATTGTACATGAAAATCAAAACAATTTTGATAAAGTTTCAAAAACAAATGCATCTTAGTACGAAATTCTTCTGAACATATTTTTAATAAATCCCACTAAGTTTATGAAATTTTATTTCGATTTTTGCTACTCATCATCTCTATACACCATATTTTTTTAATATTATTTTTAAAAAAATTTGATTTTATTCTTTTTAAACTAATTGAATTCTTCTACTCATCATCTTTATATCACACATTTAGTAAGATAAAAAAATAAAAAATAAAATAAAATAAAATATAATATGTGGTATGTAGGAAATCGGGATGATAAATAGAAATTTTCATTTCTAAATGATCCCACAAATTCTAAGACAAAATTTTCACTCCAAACCTGGCCCAAAAATTGAGAGTTTGTAATATGCATGAAATTATGATTTGGGAAATGATCACTGGGTTTCTGACTTTAATCAAATGAGTACGTACAAGTTGTTTTATCCTTTTTTGGTTAAAATGACTAAAAATATTAAGAGCAAATCCAAAGTAAAGTAGACCAGATCAGATCAAGCGAGCAGACTGATTTTTCATAAGCTTTAACAAAGTCTAATTTGAGGTCCACATAACCAACTTGCCTAACCAAGATATATATAATTTCATGGTCCACATAACCAATTTTTGTGCTTTTTTATAATATGAAATAGCTAATTAATATAAGAAAAAAATGGGGTTCTTAAGAATTTTGTCGATGCCTAACAACTCCAATTTTTCTTTTCAAATTATTGGTTGGGGTCTCTTGGCAATAATAGAAAGAGATAAGCTTGAAGGTGACATTAAATAGGTTAATGGGTGACGTTGCCTATAACCATCATAACTATAAGGTAAAAGATGCATCACGACAAAAGTTATCGACTCCTATTTATTTATTTTTTATTTAATGATTAAAAAAGTAATTTTTTGAAAATTGAGTTGAAGATTCCAAGCGGAATCCAATTTGGAATGCTATACCTGCTCTTTCCAAGTTCTCCTTTTTATTGTTTTTCTTTGTCCTATTTGGTCGTTGATGGCTAATTAATCAAACATAGCTTTTTTGACTTTACAAAGCTCAAATCCATTTGGCTGCAAAAATGCTTATAAAGTTTGAGTGAAATTATTTATGAATAGTAATGAAATACTTGAATTAATAATATATTTTATTAAGTTATAGAAAAAAAAGAAAAAATTTTAAATAAAAATCTTATAAAATTATAATATTATTTTTATTTTAAATTTTAAAAAATTAATATTTTTTATATTTTATTTGAAAGTTTGGAAAAATTGTAATGAGTAACATTACTCGTAACTTTATATTAAATAAAAACTTTCTTATATGTAGCCACATGATATATATACCTCTTAATATAAGATATTAATCATGCATAGAATAATTAGAGAATCATAGCAATGTAATCCATGCCATATCAACGTCAATTACTTTCCAACATTGTTCAAAATTTTTATTTAGGAGAGCCATACGAAATTCAAGATAAATATAAAAGAATTAAGAGGTAGATTCTAAAACCTTAGTTATTTCTCATTGATAATTTATCCATTGTTTAGATTAATTTGCATATTTAATATTGGTTCTTCCAGAAACCAATAGTGTTAATATGAAAATATCAATGTTAAAACTCTTCTTTTAAAAAAAAATATATATTTATATATATATATATATCTAAAGCACGTTCTTATTAGCTTAAAAACTTTAAGATCAAACTTTAAGATCAAGCTATTAAAAAAGTGATTAGAAAAAAACCACATCTCATAAATATTACTAATTCTCATTGAGATTTCATCCTTAACCTTAGTTAATAATTTAGATAACAAGTTCCTGAAAATAAACTTTATAACCCCAACAGTAATAAAAATTAAGATGATATTTGAAATAAAATAAAGAAAAAAAATATATATCTATAATGCCTTTGTAGCATTAGCATTGTTACAAGACTCTAGAAAAACCCTAGTTTTTTTCTTAGAGCTCCAAATACCCTTTTTCATCCTTCATCATCCGATATAATTATTACCCATTTCCTGATTTTGTTCGCCTCATGAATTGCTTGCACGTTGCTTTGCCCGTGGAGTTCTTGCTCGCCAGATATTGTTCAACTCAATGGTTCGTTTGTTTATGCCACACTAGCCTTGATCCTCATCCATTTCATTGCTCGCCTTTACTCGCCCAAAACAGCAAATCCAACTATTTCTTAAATTTTCCCTTTAGTAAGTATTTTTTGCGTACTTTTTAATGATTGTATTTAAAAAATGTAATTGTAAGAAGAGTAATCCCTAGGCCCTGGCCAGGGGAAGTAGTCCCAGTCCACAAGACCTAAAGAGTCCTGAGGCTCAAGGACAAGGGTCGACCTAGAAAGGAAAGTGATCGAGCAAAGCATGCTGACTAGAGGACGGAAGGGAGGGTTGTCTGACAACACTACTGGCCGACATTCAGGGACACCCTCTATCCCTGAACCCTGGTGTCTAGACATGTCAAAGGGATGTATATATTTGACCAAAACCACGCCGCATTTAATTGAACGGAGACTAGCATACCACGATAGGGAGCCATGCCACATTTAATGCATTCCTCGGCTCAGCACACAACAATGTGCCTCCTGAGGTGTTAGTGACAGCCGCAATTAGGTTTGACGAGTCTATTGTGCAACATGGAGTTGGCTGGGACACTCGACCCTAGCACGGAGCAGCACACCCACCACCTCCATCTTAGGGATCGCCCCGGCCATGTATAAATACCCCCTCCCTCAGCTAAGGGAGAGGTTCAGACTCATTCATACTTTAACTCGGTATTCTCTCCAATTGAATACTTCTCCCTCTCACTCCATCTCAACAATTGACTCAGGCATCAGAGATACTACGACACCCAGAGATCCCATTTTCTATTTTAACAGGATCTAGGCCGAGCTCAATAACGTGGAGTTACCCAGGCTGTGAAACAGGACATCAACAGTAACAGTCATATATATATATATGTTCTTTTATCTAATTTTCATACTTGCCTTGCATGTAAGCTTCTACCGTACGTGCGTGCATATGTATGTCTGTGTAATCAATTCTTATATTTTTTTCTGATTTGTCAAGTATATGAATCATTTCAAATAAATATAGACATAAAATGTGAATTCAATGACATTTCAAACGGATCTTACGTAAATGTCGCACTCGAAATTAATTACTCAAACTCAATAAAAAATCAATTTATATTCCTTTCAGTCTCACATCTAATAAATTACAACTTTATAAACAGATACAATACTAATGCCTTATATATGCTGTAATTGAGCATGGATTTGCTTCCTCATTCTTTTTGGGTACATCTTCGTTAGTCTTGATTTCTTGCACCATCCTGCAAGTATGAATATTACCCCATAAAGAAGAATATTCTGTTTAGTTCAAAGCAACAAAATTGGCGTCAAGGTGTTGGTATGGTCCGCTCCAGACAATTATTTTTAAGTTTTTTCGCACAGTCGTCAGCGACGCGCGCCCCACACACAGATATATATACATATATGTATACTAGAGTCCGCTCGATTTCGCAAAGACGCACACACGCCATTGTAGTTTCTAGTTTCTTCACCTTCCCTTCGTGTCTCTGTGCTGACTCGCTCACTCTTTCTCTCTCTCTCTCTCTCTGAACTGCCCCCCCTCTCTCTCTCTCTGATCGCTTGTCTTTTTCTGTGAGCTCGGAAGGTAAGTTTCGTATTGACCTAATTGCCTTCTTCTCTCCAAGTATTTCTTGCATCGAACTTCTCTTTTAGGCATTTTCTTGAGTACCTTCCTGTTATTTGTTCTGTGGATTTGCCTAATTGTTACCAATGTTACACCAAACATACAAAAATACGTACATAAATCTATATATGTTCTGCGCGCGCGTGACTCTCTCTCTCTAAAAATATATATATATATATATATTGCACGTGTACGTGTTTGGATATGCTTTGATTAACTAAACAAATGGCACGCTCTTTTAATACGGCTAAACATACAGAGTGAGGAAAGGACTCACAATTTTCTCTTTGATTGTTTTTCTGGTTTTCATATTAGAATCCATTCTCGAGCAGGGGCTTTAAATCCTTCAACTGTGATGTAAAAATGTGTTCTGTCTGTAGGGAAGTGGATGTGGGTGAGGCAAACGTGGTATAACTAATGGTTGGTAATTAATGCAAACCCATCTAGTCTAAGCAGGTTATTGTGATTGGTGTGCCTACGTAGATTCAGATGACAATTCAGTATATGATATATCCATTTACATGGTTTCTATTAGAAGTAGAATTAAAAGGAATTTTTTTAATGGGTTGACAAAGTTTTTGGTAAATACGATGATATGCATATATCTGTACACGTTGTATGTATGCGTGTATGATACCATGGATATGTAGAACTTTGTCTGGGTGCTCAGAACTGTGAACTTATGTTTGAATTTTTACTTTCAATATTTAGGCTTCAGGCAAAAGGTATTTATACTGAATCGACCCTAAGTAGCTGATGTTATTAATTCACTTATTTTAGTTCATTTATTTTGTTTTGATGAGTAAAATTTTTATTAATATCAGTAGGCATGATCCAAGTACACTGGATATATACAAGAAAAAAGAAAAAAGGCCTTGTTAAAAATAAGAAATAAATACAAGGAAGTCATGAGCATTATTAAGCCCATTAGAATCTAAAGCTACTGAGCAGATAACCAGTGTGCTGAAAAAGACGCTATTGAGTTCCTCCAATGAGCATTCCTTGTCTTCGAAGTTCCGGTCATTTTTTTTTTGCTCCAAATGCACCACAGAAGGCATATGGGGACCGTCTTTTATATTGCTGCAATTTGCGGCATACCAGAGAGACTTCTCCTGCTAACAAGAATTTTGACCACCCACCCTCCATGCTACCCCAACTTTGACAATAAATCATCCCACAGGGCCCTGGCAACATTCTAAAAAAATCATTTTATTTTTGGGAACCAAATATCATAAAATTGTAGAATTCATACTTCTCGGTCAGATCTTTGTACAAGGTTATCTCTATCCAATCATCTGCTATTTTTCCTTGGAAATGCATTTGGAGAAGTAAAGTGCCTCTCAATGTGCTTTTTTTGTTGGTTGGCCTCTCATGGGAAAATTTTGACTATTAATAAATTGAGGAAACGTGGTATACTTATTATGGATTGGTGCTTGATGTGTAAATGGAATGGTGAATCGGTGGATCATCTTCTTCTCCATTGTGATGTGGTAAAGGTTTTATGGGATGAGATTTTTAGTAGGCTTGATATTGCATGGGCGACGCCAGATCTTTTGGCTTGTTGGAGTGGAATACAGGGCAATTGTCAAATAGCGGTTGTTTGGAAGATGGTGCCATTATGTCTTATGTGGTGCATAAGGAATGAGAGGAATGGACGTTGTTTCGATAGTAGAGAACGTTCATTGGGAGGGATTAGAGATTTATTCTTCCATACGTTGTTACTTTGGGCATTGGCTATTGTGTTGGAGGGGGTTAGCTTTAATGATTTTCATGCTACTTTTTCTAGCTCTTAGATTGTAATTAGGTGTTTTCTTTTGCATACTACCTGTGTACTTGGGCTATGCCTAATTATGTGGATTAATAACTTTTCTTACTTATTAAAAAAAAAAATCATATTCCACTTTTTCCGTTTTGCAATAAAAAATGAGGGAATACATTACAACTTGAAAAGTATTGAAATTTCCCCCTTCCATGTGCAAATATAGTTGATCATTTCTTTGGCCCAGTTATCAATGAAACCATGTGTATTTGGGGAGAACTGTGAAAATGATAGCATGGGTCTTGATAAATATATAAAAGCTTATAGTGAGAGCATGCGTCTTAGTCAACATTTCAAAGCTTCAAGTAGCATTTTATATTCTTTCACTTGATTGTGAGTACCATTGCATACAGGCTGGCTAAGTCGAGTGGCTGCATGAGACGTGCATTTTTTCTTTGCATAAGGGCTGAAGATTCTAATAATGGCTTCAAGAGGAATCTTGCAAAGGAAAAGAAACCTCTTCAATTCCCTGAATCAATCCACTTGCTTGATTCGAGGTTTTCCAAATTTTGAGCTACCAAGGACATCCTCATCTGATGTATTATTGAATTCAAGCTGGGTTGCAAATCATCCATTTGCAGCTACTAATTGTAGAAATGAAGGAGGTTTATCTTCAGTCAACAAGGATGGATTACCTGGTCTTTTATTAACAGGATTTCCTAGGCATAACTCCTTTGCAATTTCAACTTTAGGTAATGGAATTGGAAGGGTGGGTTTCATTCCCTCTTTGGGAGTTCAGTGGATTTCACAATCTGTTCGCTTTGCTTCAGCAGCCCCAGTGGGTCAACCTGAAACAACTAGTGGTAATGATGAAAATGAACAAAGGGTTTCTAAAAGGGTAAAGGAAGCTTCACCGGAGGAGTGTGACCAAGCAGTTGAAGGTTTGAGTACAGTTAAAGCCAAAGCAAAAGCTAAGCAGATGCAAGAATCACAAAAGAATGTCGAATCTATTATGAAGACAATATGGACAAAACTTCTGGGAATTGGTCCTGCTTTGAGAGCTGTTGCCTCCATGAGCAGGTTCTAAACCTCTAATCTGTTGTGTTTGTTTCTCTTTTAACTGGTTTAGTACTTATGTTTGTATTATACTAATAGGGAGGACTGGGCTAGGAAGTTTCGCCATTGGATGGATGAATTTAAGTCTACATTGCAGCACTATTGGTTGGGTACAAAACTACTTTGGGCCGATATTCGGATCGGCTCAAGGTTAACATTGAAGCTTGCGAAAGGGAAGACTCTTTCTAGAAGGGAGAGACAACAACTCACACGCACCACAGCTGATATTTTCAGGCTTGTTCCTTTTGCAGTTTTTATTATAGTTCCATTCATGGAGTTCTTGCTGCCAGTATTCCTGAGATTATTTCCCAACATGTTACCATCAACCTTCCAGGACAAGATGAAAGAAGAGGTAATTGTTTTGAGGTCTGTCACATTCTTATTTTGGAGGACCATGAGTGGATTGACCTTCATGGTCTTTTTCCTTTTTGTTTAGCTGTTTAAAGTTTCTGATTTCTATACTTTACTGGCGGGTGGTGTGCAATACTTATAGCCTTTTATTGCTTATCGATGATGGGTTATGGCTCTAGGTCACTGCCCATGAGATTTTGCTGTGAGAAAGCGTCTTAGTTTGTAACAAACCTTTATTCATTTTTTATGAATTTTCCAAGGTAAAATGTCTAACGTTGATAAAATTAAGAAAATTTTGCTATTTGCTGGTGCTAGGATTCTTCGGATATCTTTATGTCTACTCCATTTAGGACAAGCTTGGGGAGTGAGATGAGATGAGAATTTTGTGAATAGTAGTAAGATAGCTTGTGAATAGTAGTGAGATAGTTTAAGTTAGGCCTCGTTTGGTTACGCAGTTCAGATGAGATGAGATGTTTTGTTGAAAGTTAAATAAAATATTGTTATAATATTATTTTTTAATTTTTTTTGCTTTTGAAATTTGAAAAAATTGAATTGTTTATTATATTTTGTGTGGGAGTTTGGGAAAGTTGTAATGATTATATGAGATGAGATGAGATAGTTTGGTTTTGTGTAACCAAACATGCCCTTAATGCTTTATGGAGTTTTGGAAAAGGAGAGAGAAAATGTTGAATAAAAAATATTATAAAGTTAAAATGTTATTAGAATATTTTTTAATATTATTTTTGTTTGGTGATTTGAAAAAATTGAATTGTTCTTTATTTTTTATTTGAAAGTTTGGAAAAGTTGTAATGATTAGTTTGAAAAAGTTGTAATAATTAGTTTGAAAGTATTTGTATTTGAGTGATGTTTGGGAAGGAGATGAGATCAAATGAGAATTTTGAGATGAAATTTTTTTCCAAACAAGCCCTTAGTTATGTTAAAATAGTTATCTTTGGTACAACTGTTTAGAACAGCTAGGCACTATTTATTCTGCTTTTATAAGAATTCAATAAGATAGAGTATGGAGCAGAAGTACAAGGAAAAAAACTTTCCTCCTTGATTTGCATCAATCTACAAAAGATTTGACCGAATTTCAAAATTTGGAAGTGTTTTCTCTAGGTGTTCAACAATTTTAGGTTGAGATTAAAATCTTTGTTGTGCTAGTGGCATTTCTCCAGGGAAAAATAGAGGAAAAGAGTTATTAATTGCAATGTGTACAATGTAGTCTGATGTAATGTCAAACAATTTTTTTTATAAGCGATTTAATGTCAAACTATTGATTTTGGCATTGTTTGTTTTTACAACTCCTCTCAACTCATCCCATCTAATCATTACAACTTTTTCAAATTCCCACACAAAATAAAATAAATAATTCAACTTTTTCAAATCTCAAAACAAAAATAATATTAAACAAATATATTCTAATAATATTGTATTCAACTTTTAACTTTAATTTCAACTCATTTCCGAAAAAAAACGAGGCCTTTGTCTTCTAAATTTGCACAAGTATTGACAATGAGTTTTGCATGAGCAATTCTGACAAGCCGGTGTTACATTTCCTATAGCACTTGAATTGCTGATTCTTCTTGCCTTCATATTGAGATTGAGGATGTAATACCACATGTTTAATATGAGAAGGTGGTGAATAAGATCTCACATGGAAGCTCCAATTATATCATTGACTAGTCTTTTTGGAGTATAAGTCGAAATTTGGCTTGAACTTTCCTCATGTCTTTTCAAATGGTATCAGAGTCAATCCCAACCAAAAGTGTGGGACTTGACCAGTGTCACCTACAATGGAAGGACCTGACGAGAATGTTAGGGACTTAAAAGGGGGAGATTTTAATAACCCAGGTTTAGTATGAGAGCATGGTGACTGGAAACCCACATTGCTTAGGAAATAGTAGTTCTTTCCCTTTATAATGACTTCAAGGAGCTCCTATTGTATCATTTACTAGCCATTGTGGAGCATAGGTCTAGATATGGCTTAGGTTTTCTTTGGATTGTTTCACGTAAGTTACTTATTTACTTCTCTATTTTGTGCTAATATATATATGCTGTTAGCAGACCATGGTGATGATTCCAAACAGCTGTAAAGGTATAGATTTTCGTTAGATGTGTTATGTAACATATAAGGAAGGGTTTCATGTCTATTTTGAATAGAGAAGGCTAACCTAGCTATATCACTGTTGCTTAAGCTTAGTTATTTAAGATATCAGCAGTTTGTTGCACCTAATTGCTTCTCGTGCGTCCTGTTTCCATTCATCACTGTTGATGGATGAAGCAGGGTACCTGTGGTGTGATGTGTATCCCCCCTGTTCCATATATTACACTTCAATGCATATGCCAAGATATATACATGCATGTCTATGTGTGTATTCTCCCAATCTTAGAGGGCCCCATTATCAAGGAGAATGTTGGTTTCAATTATAATGATTAACCTGCAGGAGGCATTGAAAAGGAGGCTAAACGCAAGACTAGAATATGCAAAGTTTCTTCAGGACACAGTGAAAGAAATGGCGAAGGAAATCCAAATCTCGCGAAGTGGAGAAATTAAGAAGACAGCAGAAGATCTTGATGAATTTGTCAATAAGGTTAGTTATTTATATGTTATCCTTTACTTATAAAAAAAATTTATATGTTATCCTTCTCATAAACAAGGGAGGTTGAGTTGCTCTATAATCATCTGTCTTCCTGTTGTGATATCTATTGTTTATTTTTGCTCTGTGATTTGCATAGCTGAGAAAAGGTGCCAGTTGTTCCAATGATGAAATTTTAGGCTTTGCCAAGTTATTCAATGATGAGCTTACTTTGGATAACATCAGCAGGTTGGTTCTTCTGCTATAACTTCATATTGATAGTATTATTCCGTGTATGACTCTTGTAATCCAGTGACTCCCATAGTTATTGGTGTTTTTGTTATCAATGCAGTATTTGACCTTATTTTTGGTGTTAAATGTAGGCCTCGGTTAGTTAACATGTGCAAATATATGGGTATCAGCTCATATGGAACTGATGCGTATCTGCGATTTATGCTTCGGAAAAGACTACAACAGTAAGATACATTTTGTTTTTATAGCTGCACCCTTTTGTTCTTCTTCTTCTCTCTCCTTTGTGTTATGTTTTCTGTTAGCTTGCTTGTGTGTTTTCGGTCTGGAAAGGGACTTTCCGCTTATGTTATGTGGTCAGAAATTTTTCTATGGGGGCCTTGGACAAGTGTATTTTAAAAGTGGGCCCCTGAATTTCTTACTCTCTCACAAGTCGTCATTTTCTCATTGTTATATGTATACGTACATATGAACTGAAGGTTCATTTGTGAAATACCTTGATTTAATGTCGATTTGCACTTATAAACAAATAGCTGATCCACTTGCACTCCTTGCAATTGCTGTTTTACGCATTAATATTCATTTGGTTAACCTTTTCTTTTCTCCATGATATTATTTAGTGGACATAAAGAAATGTTATTCGCGACATTTTTTTGTTTGAAAGGAGAATAATAGAATTAACTTCTAACAGCAATTTATCTTAAATGCGTTTGGAGGCAATTTTAAAAGGTTTTATGTTTCTATTACAGTTCTGATATTTGAAAATTTCCGAGGAGGTTTTCTAGTCGATAAGCTCATGCTTGGGAGTTTTGTGGTCTTCTTCGTTTTCTTTGATTTTGGTTTTTGTTTCAAATTTCATGCGTGTTTCACTCTCTAATATGGTACAAATTTAATTACCCTTTGCCGCTGTACCTATAAAAAAAAATTACGCTTTGCCGCTGTAAACTACGAAAAGTTTTAATTTGTACACTAAACTATTAATAGGTTTCAATTTGCACCGTCTATTAAGATTTGATTGTTGTGATTGTGCCACTTGATTTTATTTTCGTTTGTCTTAACATTGCATCGTCTACCTTTGTGCCACGTGATTGTGTCAATTAAGGGTGCAAAGTGAAAAATATTGTTAGTTTAAGGTGCTAACTAAGAAAACAAAGGTAGTTGGGGGTGTAAAGTGTAATTTCCGTTATGATTTATGATTTAATGTTAAAATACGATTAGTTTTAGTCTTGTAGGTGTTAATCGATTTGAAAAATGTTAAATTATAATCATTACAACTAGGAGGTAATATATGACCCGACCCATGAACCCAACATGAAATAAGCGGGTTTGGGTCAAAACGAGTTGACTTGATAAAACATGATTAATAAATAGGTCAATTGTGGGTCAACCTGCAAAACTCAAAATCAACATGTATAACAAGAATACATTCTAAACGGGTTTTGTTTAGGTTAATCCAATAAAAATTAACTATTAAATGGGTTGTGTTCGATTGACCCATATATAGGTTAATACTCATGACTTGACACGACACGAGCACGACTTGCAAACACAAATTTCCACCCCTAATTACAACCAGTGTTGTAAACAGCACACTTAAGCGCAAAATGCAAAGCGCCACGGCTGAAGTGCTTCACATACCAAAAGTGAGGTGCATTTACAAGGTGCTTTTTGTTTGAGTTTAAAGCGCAGAATGCACTTTCGTAATTTTTTCAAAAATCCATTCAAGACCCACAAAAGGATATAATAAAATATTCTTAAGTCTTTAGTTGATATTGAAGATCATTTACATGGTGGCACATGTTGTCAGAAGATTTATATGCTTTAAACCTAATATAATAGCCCAAGTTGGTTTTCTAGATGGATTGATATTTGATTGCTTATGCTAGCATAGAAGCTAATTGCTGCAATTCTTTAACTTTTTTGGACATAGATGTTTATATTTAGTAAAGCATGAGAGTTATATAAATTATGTTTAGATTTTTGTAATTAGTTTATTACTTCATCCATAATGTTGCACAATACTCTATAAATTGAGTTAATAGGCTAAATATATTACCATTTTGCATTTCAAAGCTTTTTTTTTTTATTGTGTTTTATGGGTGTTTTTTGTATTATACATCATTTTAAAAAATGTGTGTTTTACTTCAGTTGGTCACTTGTTCTTAAGTGAACCTAGGGCTTTCACCAACGCTGATTCTTGCATTGCTTATAGAAAAAGTGATTCTTGCATCAAAAAGTTTTGGATTGCCATTTTGGGGATTTAAAGAGAAGATAAAAATGAGGGCGATATCAATAAATTCTTAAGAGGTTTTTAATATATTCAAGGTTTGGATGAAAAAACCTAACATCGTTTCGGTTTGGCAGGATCAAGAATGATGATAAGTTGATTCAGGCTGAGGGTGTGGAGTCCCTTTCAGAAGCTGAACTTCGTCATGCCTGTAGAGAACGAGGAATGCTCGACTTATCTTCAGTGGAGGAAATGCGTCAACAGGTTCTTGAACTTGCATCCTATATTTTGGGCTGATGCACTTCTTTTTGGGTGATTGCATTTGAAAAGTTATGAGGATTCCTCAGTCTATGGTCTTAATTGAAACCATTTGTTCATTGTAATTACATACATCCGCCAGAAACTCATTCTTTTGATATGGTCAGCATTCACCCACTAGTTTTCTGCTCAGAACTGTTAAAGTAGCCAATTATCTTGATTGATTTAATATGTGCCAATTTAAGCAATGTGCAGTAATTTGATTGTCCATCTTCCCTGTAATTAATGCCCTTGAGAACAAGGAGAATTTTCATGCCTTATAGATAGATTTACTTCACTTTGAACCTAATCGGTTCTGAACTTCTGATGTCTGCAATGTCCTCATGCAAAAGGTCCAATGACCTTATCTTAAAGTCACAATGTCCTCTACTCATCAAAAAAAGTCACACTGTCCTCTTGATACAACACAAGTTATCTGCTGAAGCAGTGAGAATAATTTTAACAGGACATTTAACACATCTAGAATGCTACCTAGTAACAGCTTTTGTAACTCCTAGAATCAGTCTAGTTCAACCTATCTTATTGCAGTGACTCTCTTCTGATGTCTGTGACTTATTCATTAAAATTTCGAAGATGCCATTAAAATAGTTAGAATTTGCTTTTGAAGTTTTGTTATATTGCTCTCTGCATAGAAGGTCCAAGAAGGGTTTCCTTTTATTCAGGCATGTAAGTTGTTGTATCTGTTTGTAACTTTGCAGCTGCGTGATTGGTTGGATTTGTCTCTCAATCACTCTCTTCCATCTTCCCTCTTGATACTTTCTAGGTAACTTATTGCTGCACCTGATTATAGATGTTTCAAGACACACAACCATACTTGAATTTCTTGATTGTGGTCTGGTACTTTGCAGAGCCTTCTCTACGTCTGGTAAAAAGCCAGAGGAAGTTGTTCAAGAGGCAATCTCCTCTCTACCAGATGAGGTTGTGGATACTGTTCAAGTAACAACCTTGCCGTCAGAGGATACTGTTTCAGAAAGGAGGAGGAAATTAGAGTTCCTAGAAATGCAGGAAGAAATGATCAAGGTTAATTATACTATGCTTTAGGTGCTTTTGCCTTTTCCAGTGGCATTTTTGTTGGGCTAGAGATTTGGTCTTTCAAGTATATATATCTGGTTTTCTATACTACTATTTTCAGTACTTAATCTGCTAGCAGAATACATTTTTCTTTTGATATTCTGTTACTAGTTCTTGTTCTCTTATTAGGTGTATTGGAAGTATACTTCTTGTGTACCTTGATAATGCCTATGTTCTTTCTTGTTCATTAATAAAATTTATCTTTCTTATAAAAAAACTAGTGCTTATTGAAGTTATGCGCCCTTTTTCATCAAATATGAGAAGGATAACAGGTCAGAAGTTCATAAATGCCATGTCTTGCCAAAATTATTCAAGATTTCTGAAACACATCATTCATAACATAAATACATAAAAGAGCTGTACTGGTTGTGAGTCAGTTAGTGTGCTAGGATCATATGATTGTCTTGCATTGAAACTTTTATGGTTCTTTAGGCCATGTTTGGTCATAACTTAAAAAAAAAAAAAACATTCAACTTCAATCCAAACATATTTTAATCTAAAAACAAATTCTATATCGATTTTTCATCTACTCATTTGCTTAGGTTTCAGTGAAAAAAAAAACACAACCAAAAAAACTCTACTTAAAAAACTACTCTTAGAAAATTATATTCAAACAACTTTTCGACTTTACCTACCCACCTTCACAAACTTCAATACATGACATATAAAAAAATTAAATAAAAAACTTCTCACAAAACTCAATAAAAAAACACATCTTAATTTTTTCAAAAGAAAATTCTCAAAATCTTTCTTAACCAAAAAGAACTTAATAAGAAAAAGCTACTCTTAGAAAAATTATATTAAAAAGAGCTTTTCAACTTTACGTACCCACTTTAACAAACTTCAATACTTAAAAGACTTCTCACAAAACCCAATAAATAATGAATCTCAAATTCTTTCAAAAATTGGTCTCAAAATTCTTCTTAACCAAAAATACGCTTAATTCCTAGGTCTGTGATATATCATGGTATATCATATCCTTACCGTTTGCTTGTTTATTAACTATTTTAACTAATCTCTATAGGAGGAGGAAGAGGAAGAAGAGGAGGAGCAGGCCAAGATGAAGGAATCTGCTGGCAGCCAAAAGGATGTGGCTTTGGAAGAGATGGCTGCAGCCATGGCTAGAGAAGCACGGGAACAGGCGAGAATGAAAACATTGGATAAAGTGGAGGAGCTTTGTGAGCTCAGTCGTGCACTAGCTGTTTTGGCTTCAGCATCTGTAAGGATTGGAAGTAATTTGATTTGTAAAAAAAGGATTGGTAGTAATTTTAATTTTATTAAGGCTTGTCCAAGTGATTGATAATATCTTATTTAATATTTTCCTCATACTTATTGTTTGGTTTTATTTTTCTCTGCTACACATTATAGTCAGTGAGCAGGGAGCGTGAAGAGTTCTTGCAACTTGTCAAAAAGGAGGTAAGCTAACAAATCTCTCTTTTACTTTGAACCAGTACAGTTTTAACTTTTGCTGAGTCTTTGTGTATGTGCATATATTAATTTCTGAGTTTATCTTAAAGTCACACCAAAAGTTTCTGTGTATGTGTATATATCAATTCATCTTCCAGAAGGGTTGTAGCGAAATTTGTCTTTTAAGTAGGAACTTCATTCATGTATGCTGTGTTTGTATAACAACTGGATGTTGTTATCTCGAGCCTCTGCTACATAACTCGAAAATATCATTTTCCCCTTGAGTTTTGTTGTCCATCATACTATAATACAAACTTTACCATGTCATTTTCACGAGGATTAATTGAAATAACAAGTAGTTTAGGTTTAAAACTTTTCCATGTTATTCGTGCTTTTTTTCTCCTTTGGAACCTTGTATGTGTCTGATTATATTCTGTTGCTGTTTATATGATTTTGTTGCTATTACCATTTCCAGATAGAATTGTATAACAGCATGGTGGAGAAAGAGGGTACAGATGGTGAAGAAGAAGCTAAGAAGGCATACAAAGCTGCCCGGGAAGACAGTGATCATGCTGCCGAGACTGCTGCAGATCACAAGGTTTCTTCGGCACTTATAGAAAGGGTAACTATCTTTTTAAAATACTTTTTGAGTTATGAATTCCTTTTTTTATTCTCGATTTAGTTCCCCTTGATGGTTGGATCTTGATTGTATGTGTTCTATGTGCAAGTGGAAATATACAAAAATGTTACGGGATGTTCTTGTTTCAGGTTGATGGTATGCTCCACAAGCTTGAAAAGGAAATTGATGATGTTGATGCAAAAATTGGAGACCGTTGGCGGTTGCTTGATAGGTTTGTTTCCATTTAATAGGTCAATTGAAAGGTGATGTTGAATGCTACAGTGGTACCTATCTGTTTTTTTCTGAAAGGGGAAAAAACAAAAGAAAAGAAATAGTTCTGGAGTACACAAGTCTCAATAAAAGCAATGATTTGTGACTTAAAATCTTCAATTATAGAAAAGAAAAGATTTGGGACCAGTACATTGGAACCATTTGGTTGTCATGATGTGTCTCTTGCTTAAAGCTGCCTGACGCAAAATTGAAGCGATCATCTAGTTATGTGTTTCTCCTATGTACTACCTGAGTACTCAAACTATGTTTTTGCAATTTTAATAAAAAATTTAATTACTTATAAAAACAAACACGTAAAACTTTCCTGGATGGTCTACTAACCTTCTTGTAGTAAAGAGAAATTTAATGTGAAACTTTTGTGGGTACTACTTCAAATTCAAGTCCTGTTGACCCGAGACAATGTTTGAAGAAATGCTGGTGATACTATTTAATGGGTTGGCAGTCTTCTAAATTAAGGCCCCAACATTTGTGATTTTTTGTATTTGTGCTGAACTTCTTAGTATACTCCTCTGATGGATCAAGCAAACACAAAATCATTTATCAGTATCAATGTTCTGCGTCACCTCCCTAGAAATATTACTCTTTCACCCAAAAGGCACCTGTGAAATTTTTAGTCTCCTAGGAAGTTACATCGTTCGTGTACTTTTGAATCCTCGTGCACAGCAGTTTAAACTAATATCATAGTCTAATCCTTACGACAAAGCAATTGTTAACTTCCATTACCCTCTTTCTTAAGAATTCATTGCATCTGTTGGAATTATGTCAAGTTAACTGCTTTTTGTTATGTTTATGCCAGGGATTATGATGGGAAAGTGACACCTGAGGAGGTTGCATCTGCTGCGATGTACCTCAAGGACACTTTGGGTAAGGACGGCATACAAGAACTTATCAGCAATCTTTCCAAGGATAAAGGTCAGTGGAAATGGGTTATTTCCCCTTCTGATTTTTACCATCCTATCTTCACCTAATAACTGTAGATCTTAAAGGAATGTTAGTATCCGTACCCAACTGGTGGAATAGACAGGTGGTGATTTTCCGTGTGACGCAATTAGACTTCAATTATGAAGGGTTTGGTACCGCATGGAAACAACAGCATTCTCTATCGTCTTAACCATCTATTAATGGAATTATCTGTTATTCATATTAACTTTGTTCACAACCCCCCCCCCCCTCTCTCTCTCTCTCTCTCATGCCAAGAAAAGAGGAATAAAACATCACAATTTTATTGATTATGATCTGTTGAAATGTCCTTCATGCTGTGAAATCAATATTTTCCCAACTAAAGGAACCCTTAGGTGGTAGAAGAGCAATATGAACATTCTTCTCTTTCCATTGCTTTTTGGTATTGCATTAAAATGATTGAATCTATGAATAGCTATAAAGGCCTAAATTTTATCTTTCTGATTTCTGTTTCATTCTTTGAGGTTCAAACATCATCATAACCATCGTATTTGACTGCTACTTGTTCATTTTCTTTGCAACAGAAGGAAAGATACTGGTTGAAGATATCGTCAAACTAGGCAGCGAAACGGAAGATATTGAATCTTCTGAAGCAGGAAAATCATAGAGGATATATACACAATTTAAGTTAATCCAAGTTTTTATATTTGTGAATGAAATGGCCGTCTCATTTAGAGAATACATTCTACTTGGATACTCAGCTCCGCTCTCGATATGATCTGTGAGATGATGATCCTATGCCCGCCTTGAACCAAAGGAAAAAGATCAGGGATTCTTTGTAGTTGTAGCAGAAGGAAAAAGAGATGCATCCCTTGCTGCCGCAAAATCAATATATAGATATATAAATAAATGGAGAACGAGTATGTGTATCCACACTCGATCTTATTTGGCTGTCTTGTCTGTGAGATGGAATGAAATTCTCTAGAATAATATCGTTGATTATAGAGATAGGACAGTTATGTAACTCATGTTCGTGTTGATTTTGTAAATTGATGGCCTAGGATTCTGAAGTATGATGTCATTAGGTAACATTTTTTAGACCGATATGAAACTCTACCCTTTCGACTTGTGGAAATCCAAGTGGAAAGTTGAACTCATCTTGGATAGAAGGTGGGATTCACGTTTTCCCCCCATTAAGCATAGGAAACAATGAATGAATTGTTCTTCTTACCATCGAAATCTTGAATTTCACATGCAACGGCCTATCTCTAAAACATGCAGCTGTCTATTGAGGCTGTACAGAAAAGCATCCGGTTTTTTAGCATTCCACATGATGCTGCATTTGCATTCAGCATGGTTCTGTGACTGATTTTCATTATTCTTATATTATTATGTATATTGTTCAAGTCCTTAAACTAAGGGATTAAAGTAAGCTTTGCTGAGTATTTGTGACACCTCAAGGAAGTTTCAAGCCACATCTGGGCTGTAGTTCAAAATGACTAGTTAATTGTACAATTGGAACCCCCTTGGAATCATTATAAAGAGCTAAGAAATTTCTCTCCCAAGCAATGCAGATCTCATTCATGACATGTACTCATTTAATATGGTGTATCACAATTCTCCCATTAAATACCTTAGTCATATTCTAAAAAGACTAGTTAATTTTATAATTGGAGTCCATTTGAATCATTGTAAAAAGTAAAAACTTCTCATTCTTTAGCAATGTCCATACTCCGGGAATATCTAACAGTTCCTCCTCGATATGTGGTATCAGATGGTATTCCCATAGATCAAGTCCAAGTCCTAATCGATTTGGCTCTGGGTTTTTTGGTAGATAATCTACTTGAGATTGACAAGGAGTTTTTAGTGGTTTACCACTGCCTGCTTGTTATGCTTCTCATTTATAGTCTTTGTTATGTTGTTTTCCCCTAAAGATTGCTGCTGCTGTATGGAAAGAGATTGGCTTTAGAGAAGTTAACTTTCCTTGTCTGTATCTTTGGGCACCAATTTAGACAGGAAGATTAAAAAGATCTTTATTTGAGACTTTGGTGCAAAAAAAGTAGTTGGTTGGAAAGCTAATTTGTTGTCAAATGGTGTGAAGTTGATTCTTATAAAGCATGTTTTGAGTAGAATGCCTAGGCATTAACTCTCTTCGTAAGAAGGTTATGTATGAAGTATCGAGGCTGTTTTCAGAATTTTCCTGGGGACAAGCAAACGGGAGAGAGTTAAGGGAAAATTGGTGCTGTGGAAAAAGGTATGCAAACCGGTTGAAGAAGGGAGTTTTGGCATAAGAGATTTGAAGGAAATTCTAAAGGCTGTTCACATGAAATTTGCTTGGGATTTTCTGAATGACTTTTTCTTATGGGTTGAATAACTTAAAACAAAATATCCTTATCTCATTTTTCCTCTCGGTATGGTTCTAGTTTCAAGAGACCCATTGCTTCATTGATTATGGTTACGTTTGGGTAGTGAGGTGATCTCAGATGATCTACGAATAGTAAAAAGTAATAATCAAATATTGAATAGTAGTGGAGTGAGAGGTCTTGAGACGCACTTGCTGCAGGTTGGAGGAACGAAGTATGGCTTTCCGGTATGAGAATTGGTCAGGCATTGGAAGTCTTGCTGGTAGAGTGAATCAGGTGCAAAGACCTAATATTACATTGGATTTCTAAAAGTTGGAATGTCCACTTTTAAAAGTAGGAGAAGAATTGATGGATTTATTGTTATAAACAGCTAAGGTTACAGCCTGGAGTAGATATTCCAATCTGGTCAGTAGTTAAAGAAGTATTTTCTTCTAAGTCAGCTTGAAGCGGCCAAAAACTGGAGTCTTAGACCAATTTGAAAGATCATTTGAGGTAGTTGAAATAATTTAATTTTGGGCTATTCGATCAAGGGAAACTCAATGTACTTCATAATGTTGTAATGTTTTTTTTTTTCTTTCTTTATTTTTATTGTCTGAATATTCAAGAGTTAAGACAATTCCAATGCTCTTTCTCGCCATGCAAAAACTAAGTCAACAATTAAGATAAGCACAAAAAATAAAACTTCTATAAATACATATATACCCAATACACCAAAACTCATTGGCCATGGATAAAGAAAAACCGTTTCAGCATAAAAAACAACAAAAACTAGAGCAAACATTTGAAATTGTAGCCAAGCATTGCACATTGGTTCTGTTCCCAATTCATAACTAGAAAGTTTCTCCGGCCCTTTGCTAATAGAGGCTAAAACTCCCAAAATTAAAAATGCCAAAATAGGAATAACACTTTGGTATTATTAAAAATGCCTAGAAAAAATCATATTCTTAAAGTAGAAACATAGATGGATCTTGTGCCCGTGAAATATGTAACAGCGCTCCAGAAATTTAGAGTATGAATTTCTTTAAACCATAGGAACGTTGTGAAATATTGAAAAGATTTCACGAATCGAGCGACTGCTTAGGTTTTACTCTATCAGCATAGTTGGTTTTCCACCTGCTATGGCGACATAAGTGTTTTTTAATTATTTGAGATACTTAGGATTATGAGATTAAGAAACGAATTACACTAGTAGTCTTGAATATTTAGTATTTTACAATGCAATAATACATTTTTCATTTTTCGGATAAAAAGTGCTTAAAAGTGCCTTTTCATTTACTCGAAGCTCTTAGGAGTCAAATTTTGCGAAACAAATTACACCACGAGGTCCATATAATTATATAGAGTTTTATGATGCAATGTTTATTTTCATCAGTTTGGGAGTGAATAGTAACACCAAGAATAGCGCTATGTAGCATCCAGTTCAGTCGATTGTCAAATCACTGAGTGGATTGTCCAAATAAGTCTTGAGGAGTTCTTAGAAGAAACTTGGCAAGATCTAGTCATACTTGCTGAATATTGTAGGACGCTTGGCACTAAGAGAAACCATGAGATGAAAATGTGAAGGAATGGAAGGAAAATCAACCATTGTGATCATGTCACCTAAACCAAACGTTATTCCATTAAACCAAACAAGTTGTGGCCATCCAAAAGAGGATTTCAACTCTAGTGAAACCCCAAACCTTTGGAATCTAATTGAAATCCCAAAACCATGGTGGAAGCCGAAACCCTAAGGCCTGGTTTGGATAGTAAGTTAAGATGAGATGAGATGAAAGATGAAAGTTAATAAAATATTATTAAAATATTATTTTTATTTTGAGATTTGAAAAAGTTGAATTGCTTATTTTATTTTGTTTGAAAGTTTGGAAATTTTTTCATGATTAGATAATATGAGATGAGTTGAGATGGTTTCACTATCCAAACCAAGCCTAAATGGTTTCCCCAAACAAATGGCCAGTTTTAGCTTAACTGATTCATCACTTTCACATGCTATTAGCCATTGAAATATATCTTATTACACACTTATTTATTCTTTTATATCTTGGTAATTTTACTAGACTAAGAAAAATTAGAATTGTAGTGGATTGAAATCGAAACCCTAACCAGACACTCTTTAAACATTAAAGTGAGGCCCATTTGGTTAAGGCCCATTGAAATGTACCACTAGGGGTGTAAGACTATCAGTCCAAACCAGAAAAATCGACAAGACCGAATGGATTGGTCTGGACCGGACTGATAGTCTTATTGGTTGGTCGACCGAAACCGACTGAATGTATATATATAGATATTTTTTTATGTATATAATATATTATTTTTATAAATTAATTATGTAATTTTCATCTAAGTGGTCACCATTGAGCATATATACATTAAAATTATTTAATATTCATTAACCATATATAAAATGTTAAAAAGATCACTTAATTTTAATTTTACTAATTTCATTAATTTTTTTTCAAAAAAGTAAAAAAGGGAAAAAAATGGTCATGGACAAACCGCACTGATAGCTAACGGTTTGGTACGGTAAAAATGATGGACCAAAATTTTTTTGTCTGTGACCTCTCTTGAACCGGACTAGAACGATTAGACCCCTATGCACTACCAAGGCAAAACTTCTTAAGGAAGTTTCCCTCACCTCCCTAAGTTGTCCAATGGCTAACATGTCATCCCAAATAGTACATGTATGGGAGGCCAAACAGCCACCCAAAACCACCTGCCTTTCTCAGTAGCAACAGCCGAATACCATGGGCTAAGTTACCCATGGTTTTGCCCATTGTTTTGGCAAAAAAACCTCCATCAAGTAGTCATTCACCAATCCCCCATCAGCCCTCTTCTCCTATAAAGAAGTTCGTTGCAGCTCCTTCACCATTTGATCACTTTTCTTTCACTTACTTGAAGAGAACTCTGGTAGAAGTTTCTAGCTGTTATTGCTCAATTTGTACGAATCATTTTACTCGATTCTTATGAAACTTCCTTCATATAATTTATTCCTATTTGAGTCTAATTTCTATTGATATATTTATTTTAAATTTTAGTGGAGTATTGATTGGTGAAAGTTGGGTTTGAACATGCAAAGGTCATATTGAGCAACAGTTTCAGTGTTGTGAAACTTTCATATTTTGATGAAGTTTTTGATGGAATCTTGGGTAGATCTTGCTATGGTGAAGCGTTAACATGTTACTATGAAATTTAGGTTTGGATTTATAGCATGTTAGTATTTTTAGGAAAACATTTTGCATGATATTGGTAAGTTGAAAACTAGAAGTGTTACAACAGTTTCTGTTTTGGTGAAGTTTAAATATTTTGTTATGGAAACATGATTCAATGTTCTTGATATTTACATATGAGGTTTTTAAGGCTTTTATTTATGTGTTAGTAGTTTATTTTTGGAGAATGTTGGTTTTGATCTTGATGGAATAATTATTATACATGCAAATGTTTGTTTAGGACCCAATCTAGAGGCTTTCGGGTATGTGTTAAGTTTTAATGAAACTTTTGCCATATGATTCTAGATTATCTCAAACTTGAATATAAACTATATGATTTTATTTCTTGAAAGTTTACCTTATGAGAGTTTCAGATTTAGTGTTCTAAGTAAAAAATATATGGTACTCGGTTTAGAATTTAGTAGCATGCCGACTGTTTGGTGATGGATTTTATGATTTTGGCTGTTTGATCTAGCATGCTAGCACTTAGGTTTGAATGATTAATATGTTAGGGGTGTGATTATGGACTTTTGGAGTCCTTGAAAGTAATATGGGGAGCATTAGATCAAGAACATCAAGAGTTGGTCCTATTTGACCTAAACTTGGTGTTTTGACATTTTTATTGATGAAGTGAGTTAGATATTTTTGTGAAATGTATATGGTGATGTCTTATCATGATTTTAGAACATAAGATATGATTTTTAAGTGTTGCAAAGATCGGTTTAAGTATGAAAGTTTGAAATTTGGTTGAATTGCAACAAAAATCAAGTTTTTGCCCATTATATGAATTGGCCAAGGTATAGTTCACATAGTAGTGTTGTGTTTTAAATTTTTCTACTTAGATATTTGGATTTTAGAACAAAATTTATATGATGAATGTAAATTCTGGTAAGATTTAGAGTTATGATGCAAAATCTTTATTTTAGGGATAAAATTATAATTTCCCACAAGTAGAGGGGTAACGTTGCAATTTTTGTCATGAGTTAATAATTTTTATATTTCTAAGTATTTAGTGAGATATTGTAACCCTTAAAAATATCTCATTTCACTTCACGTCTTTTCACACTACTCTTTACGTGAAAAATCTGTAAGTTAACTTCTAACTTACTCTTGAAATATTGATGTATGTATATTGGTGAACTTATTATTATCATATTATTATCACTCAAGATTATTATAAATTGTTCACTTCGTCATGCCATGTCATTTATTGCATGTACATGCTTATCTGTTACATACTATGTTACGTACATCTTTTTACATGTCATGATATGCCATATCATTTGTTACAAGTTTATTTGCCATATGCCATGAATGTCACATTATATGTTACACGGTTACACGTTTACCTGTTACATGCCATGAATGTCATATCATTTTTAATGTACATGTTTATCTATTACACGTCTTGGTTACATGCCATGAGTCACACTAGTCTGTTATGAAATATTTTTCAAATCTAGCCATGTTACGTCCACGTCCAGCCACTTTACTTTTCAAGCCATCATGGTAACTACATGAGACAAGAGTATGCTATCATGGTAATCTCATGAGACAAGAATATCATGAAAACCTAATGAGATAGAACATTTTGGAAACCCCATGAAATAAGTACATTGTGGCAACTCCATGAGATAAGGACATCGTGGTAACCCCATGAGACAAGACAAACACAGTCATGTTAATTCAGTTCAATTTCAGTTCATGTCAAGCATCTTTTAGTTCATGTCAAGTTCAGTTCAGTCAAGACATGTCGGTCACATCGTTTTCCAAGTAAAGCACATGTCATGTTATTTGCTAAGTTATGTCACGCATTATTTATGCTCATATCATGATGCATTCATGTCATTTTACTGTCATGCATGCATATGTATACTATTAGTAGCTTTGTAGTTCACTTGCTAAGATTTGTAAACAAATCTCACTTGGTAATCCTAACTATCATTCCTTCAGGAATGGTAGCTGTTGTATTAGGATATCGAGAACCCATGCTCGGAGACTAGATGAGGCTAACTAGTCCACATAAAGATTACCAATAACTGATAACTACGATTTTTCACTTTCTGGATGCACTTTCTAGGAGATCATAGCCAAGTTGCGTGAGCAACTCAACAATTTAGTTGAATAAATTTTATTTTCAAACTGAATTTATGGAGCGTTGTTTCCAATACTTATGTTGTTACAGAACTTTAAACAAGTGTTGTAACTCTTGGATATCTGTTATTATGTGAAGTTATGAAATATGTTTATATTTTTTAGATGTATTACATTTGGTACATAGTATTGCTTGAAGAAAAACAAATTATCCACTACGAATATTACATATTGTTAAATGCATGCTAGTTGTATTGCATCTTTAACTGTCATGAACATGAACATGTAGCCTTGCGTTGCATGTCCCCGACACTTCAACGTCCATCCAACCCCAAGTAAAATTTAAGGGTGTCATAAAAAATATACCAGCTTGGCAATTAGTAAGGATCTATTGATAGCTTCAGTCTTGGATTAAATGGGTATGGTCAAAGTGTATTCCTCTAAATATTTCTATTTCTGCATTGTTGTAACTTCTTTTGGAGTACAGATTTTGAAATGGTTGAGACTAACATGTTGTATATCTGTATATTGAAATTGAATTTAGATGGTAGTAATTTTGGTAATTCGATTTGAGTGGAGGTGTTGGTGGAGTTATTAGGGATGAAAGGGGAATTTTATTGTGGCATTCTCGACTCACCATGGGTTTGGTTCTAATACAATGGTGTAGGCTATGAGAGAAGGATTACAATTATGTCCTAAGCTATAGCTACAGATGATTGAGCTTGCATCCAATTCTCAAGTAGTTTTGAATTAGTCCAAGATTAAAGGGGTATGAACTAGAGAGTAATTGAGGGTACAAGTTTGTGGATGGGACATTGATAAATGGTCAATTATGCAGTATTAATACTCTTAAATATCTTGGATTAAAAGAATTTTATGTATTAAAATAAGAGTATTAATAAGATAATGTAATTTAACTTTGTTTGGCATGTGAAATGATTTTCTTGTCCCTAATTAAATTCAGAAAGTCTCATATAGCTTATGTGTTCCAGGATTTATCATGAGTTAGAGCTGGAAAGAAATCATCACAAGGAGGCACACGTACAAGCACTTAAGCCCATGAGAGAAAGCCTATGAAGATCAGGAGCATGCCTCACGACTAAGTGATGCGCCTGGGAGAGAAAAAGAAAAGAAGGCTAAAGTGGAAGTGGAAGTGAAAGTGGGTTTTGCTGGGAGAGGAACGCACAGGAGCCTAGGGACCACGAGGAAAAGCCGTTACAATGGAGAGGCTGAAATCCATGAGAAGGAGAAAGGATTCCGGGTATAAAAGGAAAAGGAATTTTTGGGTGAATGAGAGCTAGTTTTCATTCCATTTTCCTTAGACTTTCTTTTTCAATTTTTCTTTATTTCTTCGGACGAGTTTTGTTTTCATTTCCTGGGATTTATTTTGGTTCTCCTTTTGGACAGAGAGAGTTTCTAAGCTTTGTTTTTCAGCAGTTCTTGTTTTTTTATTTGGCTAGAGCGTTTCCTTTGAGAAGCTAATTTTTGCATTCTAGGGTTTAACCCATTTGGGTTTCTTTTGCTCTCAGATTTTGTGATGGTTTTATTTAGATTAATTTTTGCTGCTAAAATTACCATGTGTAGCTAATTTCTGAAACTTAGGTTGCAGTGAAAGCTTTCTTTTATCTACATTATTTGCTAGATTTCTACATAATTTAAATTTCATATTTTACTTTGTTGAGACCACATTTTGGGAAATACAAAGTTGGATAGATCCTCTTGCTTTTATTCTTGATCTATTGTTGACATAAGGCAGGACAGACCCTTGAATTAATCAAGGTTTCTATCAGCCAAATATTATAATGAGATTGGTTGATGCTTTAGTGAGGATATTTTGTGTTAAGAGCTGGCACATATACTTTGAGTGTATAATGTCTTTAATCTGTGATTTGTTAATACCTTGATTAGGTTAATAGAAGATAAGTAGTGTCCAGAACTCTTGTGGAGTGTGGAAACAAAGGAAGCCTAAAACCATGACCCAAGTGTTTGCTAAATCATTTCTTTGGAACTGTTATTTCAGCCTTATATTAAAATCCTATCTGTTACTTGTAGGAATTATAATTACAGTTTTCCATTGTTTAAATGTTAAATTTTCAGCAACTATTTCCTTTATGATTTAATCTATCTTTCTAAGAATTACAAAATCGAAATCCTCAAAACACAACCATATATTCTGTTTTCATTAAATTTTTCTTTGTGGATATATTAATATCCATTTTGCTCATTGTTTATACATACACAAAGAAAATACAAAAAGAGAGAATCTTACATTTCATTTTACTTATTCACACTTCTCAGACATCATCATACTTTCTAATTAATTTTGACAAATATTTTGATAAACATTTGTCCCTGTGGAATACAATCCTGAAATTATCCTTGATACAACTTGACACTTCTACGCTTGGAAGCACATTTTAGACCAAGTCAAGTTTTTGCTTGGAATTATCCATGAATTACCAGTGCTCAAACAAAGTACAAATTTGTGGATAGGGCATGTATGTAGGTAGGGTAATAGAGCTACTGAGTTTCTTACCAATTCCCGTACTTGGAGTCTTACTAAGGAATGGTTTCACTTGTAGTAGATTTCAAACGAGCTAAAGGGCTCCTTGACAGTCTAGAAATCTAGCATGGGAGCTCTCTCTCTCTCTCTCTCTATACATACATACATATATATATATACTGGTAAAGATTTTATGTGCAAGACACATATGCCTAATTGAAATGTTTTCATAGAAAACACAATGGTAGATACAATAAATTAAAGACCAATAACGAATTAGTGCATAAACTAAAACATAAAACTAAGAATTCTATTTTTTAAAATGATAACAATATTAGTCCAACGACTATTATATATTTTTATGAATATTTAAAGAATACAAGATGAAGAAAATTGATATTTTTCCAAATAATATTACATAGAAATAATATTAATATTTTAAAATCTAAAAAGAAATATAAAATATTTTTATAAATTTTTATGCATAGAATGCTCACACCGGGGCGAGCAATAGCATCTCGCATTAGGGCAAGCAAATAGTGCTCGCAATCCAAGGCGAGCATCCTAAAGAGTAACAATGCTTGTCCTAATGCGAGCACTTAGAATAAGTGTGAAGCTCGCCTACGGGAGAGAAAAATCACACCCTAGGCGAGCAAAAAGTGCTCGCACCGGGCGAGAAACAACATCTTGCATTGGGCGAACTACGAGTGCTTGCAATTTGGAAAAGAAAAATTCAAGATCAAGACGAGCATAAATGTTGGCGTATGGGCTTACGTCTTGAAACAATCAACATGGAAGGCACTCGGCCCACCCAGTCACGGGCGAGCAATGAAGCTGGCTAGAGGAACAAAGTACCCTCATGGGCAAGCTATAAAGCTCACCCTGCATAACAAGCATAGTGGGAATACCACAGGGAAGCACTAATACTTACCTCGAGCAACGTACAAGCCCTTAGCCCGCCCATGAACCAAAGCTCAACTGGGCAATGAAGCTCGCCCCATCGCTGCAGGCACAAAACCCGCAACCGAGGAGCTTTCTAACAAACGACCATTTACAAAACTCGCCCTGAGCTTCCTCCTGGTTGGGCCAAAACAAATTTTCAAAGGATGTGAACACACATTGGCATATCTAAATTTTTGGGCTAGAAAAAAAAAAATACCTTGTCTGCACAAACTTGCTACAAAAGTGTGTTACACACGTGACATTGAAAAATTGCTGGGGAGCTTGGGTTCAGGAGCTCGTAAAATGCTCGGAAATGCCAGGCATACTTGCTCAAAAACTATTATTAGTGACATGTCAGTGTCTAATTTGCTTTGTAGATGTTGTGTATAAACGTATAAGGAATCTACTAGAGATGACACTCAGTTTTGGTTGATTTGAGTTCGACTCTCCCGTCCATTTGACAATGTTTTATTATTATAATATGAAGAAAATTGAATTATATAAATATTGAATTTTTATAACTAATTAATTTTCTTAGCTTTGACCAAGTTGTAAGATTTGGAACTCAAATAGTATTTAGGATAATTGAGCAGCGTAAGAAAATAATTCTTGCCCGAGATTTATGAGTACGACCAGTATGGCCGACACAATGCTCGGGATCACCGAGCATGCTAGTATGATCCAAACACTACCCTAATTACCAGAAAATGAAACTTACTCAGAATCACTGAGTAAGGCTAGTTTGGTCAAGAAAATGTTCGGGATAATCAAGAAGAGCAAGAAAATGACCCATGCTTGGGATAACTGAGCATGCTAGTCCAATCCAAACAGAGCTTAGGATAACTAAGCAGCGCAAAAAAAAAAATCATTGCTCAGGATCATTGAGAAATGCTAGTCTGGTCAAGACAATGCTTGGTACTACTAAGCAGTGCAGAAAAAATAAACCTTGCTCTGGATCTCCGAGCTAGGCTTGTCCGGCAGACATATCAGGATCACCGAGCATGCCAATCCGATCCAAAGATTCCAAACGTTAATCCGTTTAACTGAGAAGCACAAGAGAATCAACCTTGCATGGTTTCATCGAGTATGCCAATTCGATCCAAACATTACTTGATTTAATCGGCAGCACAAGGAAATAATCCTTGCTATTTCTGAGCAAGGCCAGTCCAATCAAAAGATTGCTTGAGATGACCGACCGGTGCAAAAAAATATCCTTTGCTCGAGATCATCGGGCAATACTAATCCGATCAAAACACTGCTCGTTTGAATAGTTAGCTGAACTCCTTTTAATGGTGGATCCTACTTTTGTTTTAAAGGGAGTACGTAAGACTTACACACCCTAAAACTGTATCTAACATTACTCTTATTTGAATAGTGAGTTGAACTCCTTTTAATTCTTCATCAACAAAAATAGCAAAATGTGATTTTTTTTTTTTTTGGGGTTCTAAATATCTTGTTTACAAAATAACAACGAAACCTATGTTCCAAATCTTATGGCCATAACAAAAAAAAAAAAATCAAGAAATGAAAAAGAAAAAGGATTGATGACGTGAGATATTGTCATCACAACGAAGGATTTGCTTCAGCAAGGCAACGTATCTTCAAGCACATTGATGCCAGAAAATCCTTACCACCAAGACAGATATCTGAGCTCGATTGGAGCAAAAGCATTTGCTGCACTCTCAAGCACTCTCGTTGGAATAGCCAAATCCGAAAAAAAATACTCAAATGGCTAACAGGGCATAAAAATACACTGCATTGAATTTGGAAAATCCATGTAACAATAATTTTGAGCTAAAGTAAATCCAAACCTTCGGTCATATTTGAATGTATACTGTAGCTCAATCAAATCAATTTTTTATTATTTACTCATCCAGAAACAATCTCTCTCGTCTCTCGATTTTTCTTCTTTTACCAATAGCAGTTGCTTTTTCCCTCAAGTTTTTTTTTTCTCTTCATTTATGCTTCTTTGCTCCGCCCTCATGAAATTGACTGGTCCGATTGAAGATCACCACTGCGCCATAGGCAACGGTTTCTTCTGGTCTTTGTGACGCCACCGCACCACCATCTCCTCTCCCTCTTTGATCTCATGTGTTCTCTTCCTCTCCCATGAATTGGGAGAGAATTCTCTCAAAATCAAACATAAATTTTTGTATAAACTCCAGGAGAAGTCTTTCTTGTTTTATCTTTCATGGGCTAGCTTTTGAAACCACAGAAAGACATGAATAAGTAAAAGAATTTCCTTTAGCATCTCATGAAGCCCTTCAAATTTAGTCCAAGCAAAACCCAGTTCTTGTTTTTCGCATATGTTGTAATGGAAAATGATTTAATGACGTGCTTGTTTTTCTCAAATTACTGGTATTTTCTCAATTTTTTTAATTTTATTTTTGGAATAGAATAGAGCGTGAGAGGACAAAAATGCCTCATCCTCTATAATCTTTGCAAATTACATTTGGGGACTTGTTGGGTGCCTAAAACACGCTTCTTTTGTTTTATAATAGTGAAGGAGATAAAGTCTAATGGGACAAGGAACAACTTAATCATATTGGTGTACAACGGAAAATTGAGATTTTATAAAATAATGGTGGTTTCTGAAAATTTGTGGGAACAATTTAGAATAGTTTAGAACAACTTAGAAGAGTATAGAACTAGTATAGTACAATTTAGAACAGTTTAAGATGCAACCACTAATATTATGCACATTCCCTGCAAGAAATTGAGGAATTCCGTGTGTAATTTACTTTCATTCCTTGCAAAATTCATTTGTGTTTTGGGTGATTGAAATCTAATATCAACAATGTTGTGCTGCTCTTATGTGTTGATGACATGAACACAAGTATGTTGGTAGTCATGGTAATTTCTTGTTGGAAGTGCAGATTTATGTAGTTGTTTTTTGTAACTTAGTATATTGTTGTAATGGTACACTTTTGGATTGTATGTTGACGCGAAGCTTTTTTGTTTAGCTTTTTTATTTTATTTTTTATTTGTACTTGTTTAATTAGAAGATTGATTTAGGTAGTTTTCTTTTTTAAGATATACTTATCTTCTTTTTTGTCGATGTTTTGTATAAGATATACTTGATTTGGACAGTTATTTTTAGAAGATATGCTGGATTCAACATAGTGAGGGCTATAAGTATGCAATGCACCATACTATCATTCTTGTTTTTGTTATAATGCTTGCTCAGAACTCCTCCTCCAACAAAGAACAACACAAAACTACAAAATATGATTAATTTAAACAATAATTTAATTAGAATATGATTATTAATTAACATATAATCGGTAGAATTGTAAAATGTGATAAAAATAAATTAAATCTGGCTCACTTGCTATCTTGCTTGTTAGCTAGGGTATGCAATTATTTTCTTGTCACTGAATGGTGTAAGATGGATTTAAGTCTCATTCATCATGTATTTTTATTTATTCAACATCTCTTTAATAATAACTTTTCTGGTGTTAGATATAAGTGTGAAAAAAAAAGGGTTCGGACTGGTTTGGACCGGTAGATTTGGTCCAATATCGGATTTGGTTCAGTCTGGTATCGGTTTCATTTTTCTCAAAATCGGTCCAGTTCCGGTTTTCCTTTTTCTAACACCAGACCGATTCATATATATATTTTAATTTTTTATATTATATAAAATATTTTTATATGATTTTTTATATTATATATAATATATATAATTATATATAAAATAATTTTGTATTATATGGTAAATTACTAATTAATATAATATTAAATTTTAAAATCCTATATCACTATAGTTTATTGTATTAATAGTTATGCTAATACTATATCACTATATATTATAATATACTATAATATATCACTATAGTCTATAATACAATTATAATAAATATTATAATATACTACAATATATTACCATTATATTATTATATACTACAATATAATATATTATATACTACAATATAATATATTATATATACTATACAATATACCGAAAAAATCGGATCGGAACCGGTTAAATTGGAAGTACTGGTCTAGGGGTATAACTGGTGCAGTATCGATTCTTTAAATATCAAAACCTGTATATACCGGTTCGGTTCTAAAATATCTCTAAAACAGGACCGAATCGGACCTGTTACACCCCTAATTAGGTATATCTTTAATAAAGCTTCATTCTAATACTTTCTATTGTTTGGCGACATCTAAGGATGTCTATGGTTTTGCAAGTACTGCTCATAACACCCAAACTGTGCATTTGACATTGCTGAAGCTCTTTGGTAACTGTTTGGTACTCCTACTCCTTTGGTTGTTGTAAATGCACATTAATGTAGATAGATGATATTGATAGTTTTTTATTTTAGTGGATGTTGTTGTGGATGTTTTTTGCTAGAAGTGCATCAATACTTTTTCAAGAATGATGTTTATGTGAATGTAGGTGCCAGAGTTTAGTATGTTGCTGTGGGACAGTCATTCTCATTGGACTGTATGTTGACACTAAATATTAGTATGTGGCTTTTGTAACTACATTAATATTGTAATGGTACACTTCTTTGGGCTGCTTGTTGTAAATGCATATTGATTTAGACAATTTTTATGAAGATATACTTGTATTCTTTTTTGTATTATTGTTTTATATAAGATATACTGGAATTGTTTTTGTAGAGGATATGCTGAATAATGTTTGATACTTTTTTGGGGAAGATATAGTAAATATGATTGTTGAATAGAAGAAAGTTTGGCAAAAAAATATAGTTAGATGGAAAATATAGAAATATAGTCTCTCTTGCCATCTCCCTTTTCTCTCTAGAGTGCCTCCTCAACAATCCAAACTAGAGAGGGGGGGGGGGGGTTGGAGTTTCGGCTCCTCCCCCCTCCCTCTAGTTTTTTCATTTTATTTTTTTAATTTTGTTTGTTTTTCGTGTAAAGTAGGGCGAAATGTCGATATGGTGTTCTCTAGAGCCCTGCGACCACCACGCACCCCACCGCAAAATTCCCAAAGCACCGATCCTTCAGACAGGTGAAGAATCTCATGCGCGGTCCAAAGTGCGCATGACAGCCACACGCCACTGCAAGGGGAGATCTATCGCCGCCATGCGCGGCATTTTTGGGACCAAGGCCACCGATTTCTTCAAACTTGACTATCCGTCGTACTCCCAGGGTGACGTGTATGCCTCACGCTCCATCACAGTCTCTGTGTTTGCTTTTTGATTTCCTTTAAGGTTGAAAATGCGGATCTACAACTTTTCAAGCTGTATTTCGCTATTTTTTCATGTATCATATATGTTTTCTGTTATTTCCTTTGTTTTAGTCTCTTGGACACTTTTTTCATAGAGTGAAAGTCCTCTCCTTCTCTGGAGGGTGGGGTTTGAAATCTCTACTTTAGGTAGAAAATGGTCTCTCAGACTATTTGTCTGTAGAGAGTTATAGAAATTAAAATCATACCAGTCACAAAGGAATTTGTATATTGGTGGAGTCCCAATCTTGAATAGTTAGCTTGTAATCAGGGATTTTCCCTGTATATATCAGTCACAGTTGTAACTTCACTTTCATGAATGAATGAAGTCTATTTCTCATTAAAAAAGAAAAGAAAAGAAAAGAAGTTTAGATAAGTTTAATTAGATGTTTGTGGTTATTAGCATTAAATGACCATTGAAAAAACATTTTTTAACTAATAATTTAATTAGAATATGATTATTAATTAACATATAATCAGTAGAATAGTAAAATATGATAAAAATAAATAATTTTTAAAAATTTTAAAATATATTAAATTAATATTATTTTATTATTATAGAAATAATAAATAGATAATCCAATGTAGAGATTGGATGTGAATGAAATAGACAAAGACAAATTCATGTTATATTAGTTAAAACTTGAGTTTGGCTTTAGCTATTCCTCAACTCTAGGATTCCTCTTTTCTAATGTCGAGTCTTTGATTCCTCTTATTTCAAATTTTTAATTTTTTTATTAAAATTGAAGAGCCTATAAACAGAATTTCTCATTTAAAGAGAAAAATTAAAATATAAAAAGGAATACAGAATGATCGAAACAGCTTATATTTTATATGAAATGGATATTATATACTTCAAATAAAAGGTAGAGGATGTATCTCCAATTTCACGTCATTTTTAATTTTCAAGGTTTGATTTTTTTATCTATATATTGAAAATGTCTTCACGTGATTTGTAGATAGGAAAAATCAAGTAACATGTCGTTGTGTATGAGTGTCTCTAAGGCGGTGTTGAGTTGTGTTATGGGGATTGGGCTTTGAGAAGTTGTTGTGTTTGGATGTGAAAGTGATTTCAAATGATCTGAGTTGATATGTGAATAAGAGTGTTTTGTGGGTCTTAATGAGATGTATTTGAATGTAAATAAGATATGTGTTTGAATATATGAAATAAGTTGATGTGAGTTTCAATTATTTATGAGAAGTTGAAAAAGTAATGGATCCCACCAATAATTAGTTTGAGATGAATTGAGATTACTTTATATTTTTAGGAGACCAATGCCCATTTTGTTGGGCGGATAGTGCTACTTGGCTGCCTAGCGTTTCTCGTTGGGCGTACCGCTAGTGCAATCTTTTTTTATTTTTTATTTCAAACATTTTTTAAACATCTTTAAAAAAAATTAAAAAATAAAAAATACACAAATTCACTAATAGTTACTTCATTAATCATTAAGTAAAAAAATTTTAAAAATAAAATAAAATGCATAAGCTATTAAAATGAAAGGACAAAACTATGGGACAAGATAACATTTTCCTTTGTTGGGCTGTGGATACTGTGAGAGAATGTTTGGAAATAATTTTTATTTCATCCCATCTTATCTCATTCAATCTCATTTTCTTTCCAAACATCATTCAAATACAAACACTTTCAAACTAATCATTACAATATTTTCAAACTAATCATTACAACTTTTTCAAACTCTCAAATGAGAAACAATTCAACTTTTTCAAATTTCAAAATAAAAATTATATTTAAAAATTATATTCCCACAATATTTTAATTTTATAATATTTTTTATTCAACATTTTCTCTCTCATTTTTCAAAATCTCATAAAATATCATAATTCAAATTATTTTATTACTACTCATAAACATTTCATATAATTTGTACTCCACTTTGCAACAACTTACATACACGTCTCATCACATCATATTCATACCTCACATCTGTTGAAGTGATTTGGTGGGATCCATTTTACATTACGAGCAATGATATACGTACCATTATTTTTACAACTTTTTATACAATCATATTTTTTAAAATGACTATATTTATGTAAAGTCATGTTAATTTTATAAGCTACTTTACAAAAATGCCCCTAATTTAAAGCATAGTTGTATTAAAAAACTGTACAAAAGGTTGTATGTCTATCATCTTTTTTACCATTATACCTCTATTTTGTTTTTCTTCAAGAAACTCCCAACGGCATTGGAACCAAAAGATTTTGTTTTTGGAAACATATATGATGATATTTGATACAATTTTAAGAAAATGTGTATATTATTTAGAGCTATGATCTCAAATAAGTTGCATAATTTGTGAACAATATAAAAACTAGGGTATAAACGGTTTTACAATATGTGAAATCACTAATTGTTCTAAAAGTTTAAATTGATGAAAAGATGTAAATTTAATTATTTATATTATATTCTTAATACTCCCCTCTCAAGTGTGAGCCAAATTTCTCCTCAATAAGTAGACCCATCACATAAAATATTTAATTAAATGAGATAAAATATAAAATTAGGATTCAAACTCAGAACTTGGCTAGCTCTGATACTATGTAAATTGCTAGTTGTTCCAAAAATCTAAACTAATGGAAATATGGAGATTTTTATTATTTATATTATATTTTTAACACTATAATGGCCATAAAAATTAAAAAATTTATACCCATAGCATTATTTGTTTTTTTAGAGATCAAATTTTGCATGATTAAAATCTCCAATCAACTTTTATGTCAAACAATCCAAGTTTGGAATGGTGCTTTTACAATTTATTAATCAAATTTGAACATGATTGGATAAGTTTTACCAAGCTATTACATCTAAATTAAGACAACAAAGTATGGTGTAGAGAAATAATTAAACTGAAAATAACGTTGAAATACTTTTAAGAATATTTAAGAGCACAAAGAAACCAAGCTAAATCAAACTCTCGAGGCAAGTATTGCCGAGACTTTTTTCTCAAAATGAAAGTGAGATTCATATGCAAAACTTATGAGTAAAATAACCGACGGGCTTTTAGGTTGGATGGAACTGTGATTTTGTTTATTTCACTTGAAATTGATAGTATCAATTTAACACAAGATCTTTTGGTCATTGTTGGTATATCATTCATAGATAAGATAGATTGAGGGTCATTCCAAAATCTAAAAAATTTCATTGATGGCAGATAACACAAGCTACTTCACCAATAAACTCTATTAATTATTGAATTGTGAATATGTTTTGTTATAAATATATATATATTTAATTATTGAATTGTTATATATATATTCACCATACAAAAGATTTTTCAACAAGAAGTATGCCCAAGTTTATGTGTTCTACATCATACCATTGCTATTGTTAAATATAAATAATTAAAAAAATATTTATAAACTAATATAATATGATATGGTATTTCAAATCTACTTTTATTACGTAACATATCATATCAAATCACTTGAATTTATAAATTGATTTTTTTATAATTATTTTAGTAAATCAAATCATTTGTTAATTATAAAATTATAATGATTATTATGGTAAATTACAAAGACCAATGACTCTTCCACGTGAAGATTTTCAAGTTTCAACACAAAACTGTAAGAGTAAGGGATCGTTTGGACACCTAGGGTATTTTATAATTTTGTGGATAGTAGTGAAATGATTTGAGTGAAATTGTTTCATTGGGTTTTGGGAAATGAAAGATAAAAAGTCGAATAAAATATTACAAAGTTAAAAAATTATTTAAAATATATATATAATTTTGAAGTTTATAAAAGTTGTAATGATTTTTGTATTTTATTTTGAAGTTTGTAAGAGTTATATTGGTTTTTTGTATTTAGATAATGATTAGGTAATGATTTGATGAAAATGTTGAAGATTTGAAATTGAAAAATATTTTGTATTTGAATGATGTTTGACAATAAAATTATGAGAAATTTTGAAAACTTTGAGAATTATGTGTCTTATCTTTGTGACCAAACGTCCCCTAAAGGTATGTTTGGACACTATGAGAATTCTTTGAATTATAAAAATACTCAAAACTTCTTATAATTTCGTTCATAAACTTCATTCAAACATAAAACACTTTTTGATTTCAAATTTCTAACATTTTCATCTAATCATGATTCAAACACAAAAACTAATAATAAAATATTCACACGCCAACCATTTCATTAACCCAATAAAATATTACTGCAACCATTTACAAATTCTGAGATACAGGGCATGTTTGGATAATGAGATGAAATGAGAGTTCTATGAATAGTTGTGTAACGCCCCAATAGAATATTCAAACCACATGACCTATATTCCAAAAGGACTAGTCAATGATACAATTGGAGCCCCATTAGAATTTTATAAGGAGCAAGAATTTCTCCTTCCCAAGCAATATCAGATTTCATACACCACATATTCTTATCCTTATCATATGGGGTATCACAATCTAGCCCCCTTAAATTCCCGACGTCCTCGTTGGGCCAATCTGTCATAGGTAGCATGGCTAAAGTCTCACATTTTTTATTGGGATAGGCTCTGATACCATTTGTAACGCCCCAATAGAATGCCAAAATCACATGGCCTATTTCTAAAATGACTAGTTAATGATACAATTGGAGCCTTATTAGAACCTTATAAAGAACAAAAACTTCTCTTCCCAAGTAATGTGGGATCTCATACATTACCTATCATTATTCTTATCATATAGAGTATCACAAGTAGTGAAATAGTTTGTTAATAATAATGAAATGATTTGAGTTAACATATTTTATTTGGTTTTAGAAAAGAATAGAGAAAAAGTTGAATAAAAGTATTATAAAGTATTGTTTGAATATAATTTTTGTTTAAAAAATTGAAAAAGTTGTATTGTTTTTTGTATTTTTTTTTTGTAAGTTTGGAAAAGTTATAACAATTATGTAATAATTAGATGGAAAAGTGGAACATTTGAAATTGCAAAGTGTTTTTTATTTGAGTAATGTTTAGGAAGGAAATTTTTTTGGAATCGAACCGATAGACATCGATATTGAAAATTTAAGAATCAATACGAACCGATCCATCACCAAAATAAAAAATTTCGATTTTTCCAATTTCGATCCTGTTTGGTTTTTCTTGATTTACCGTTTACACATATGGCACTACATAAATTAAGACTTGAGAGTGAGTCCTATAATGCTTATTCTCCTTAAAAGTAAAATTATATTAATAACTTAATATTAATGTTCATATTTAAGATTAAAATTTCATGTTATATTAATTTTAGAGGTACTACCTGCATCCTACGGGACAGGGTAGCCCCTTTCTTGCCCTCTGCCCACGCATGAGAGGAGGGTGTGGTTTCTCCCGTCAGCACCTGTCCTTGTTGTGCGGGGACAGGGCATCCTTTACTTATGCTGGGGGAAGGGGTGGACCCCTACTCCATCCGTACCCCCGTCCACTACCCACCCACCCACGGGCCGCCGCCGCCACCGTACACAAAATTCACAAAATACACAATAAAAAATTCACAATCACAACAAATCAACACAACAATTCCATAATTACTTGTAAGAAATAATCGCCGGGGAGAGAGAGAGAGAGAGAGAGAGAGAGAGAGAGAGAGAGAGAGAGAGAGAGAGAGAGAGAGAGAGAGAGAGACGGCGTCGCTAGCTACGTGAGACTGTGAGCCACTCAGGGGGAGGGGCTGGGGGAAATTAGGAAGAGAGAAAGGGAGGGGGGAATTGGAAAGTGGAAGAGACTCCGCTGCTGGGGGAGGGGGTAAGTAGTGTCGTATATATATAAAATTGTTTTTGTTAAAACAACATTGTTTTGGTAACGAAATTATTATTATTTTATATATGTGTGTGTATATATATGTTTTGGGTTTGGAAGCGAGGGTGGGCGTCGAAGTCCCGCCACCGGCCACCCTTAATTAATTTTATATTATAAGATTAAAACTTATATATTATATCAAATGTTATTTGAAATGTTATATTAACTTTATGTTATAAGATTAACAAACATGAATAATAAGATTAGTCTTTATTTGAATTCAGAACTCACCTCAACTCATTTAATTATTACAACTTTCTTAAATTTTCACACAAAATATAATAAAAAATTAATTTTTTCAGATCGTAAAATAATAATAATATTAAAAATAATATTTTAACAATATTTTATTTAACTCATCTATGAATCCAAACAGATTTCATATTATATTAATTAGCAATTTAGTGTATAAAATATATAATATAATATAAAAAATTATATAAAAAATATTTTATATATAATATAAAAAATTAATATATATATATATATATATATACGGTCCGGTTGGATTTAAATTCGGTTGAACCGATTTTTGATTTTTTTTTTTTACATCCTTTCATCTCGTCAAACCCAAACATGTCTGAACCCTGAAGTGTAGAAGCATGCTAGACTTTTATGTAGTGGAGCGTATCTCACAGTATTCACCAATCAAAAAACGAAACCTCAAAAGTCCATGGCCATGCCATCGCTGACTTTGACCACAGCCTGCTCCAAGGGAAATTTGCCACTAAAGTCGGAGCAACCACCCAAGCACGCATACACCTTAATTACATTCTAACATTTACCACGTTCGAAAATCTTTGAAATCTCAGGCGAAGGGCGCTTCTCTCAAATTTTTCTCCCAATTCTCTCAAACGCGTCAACTCGACTCGTCCGATCCCTTACTCAGTGACTCAGTCCCCTTTCAGCTAAATTCCACGCCATGCTTGCTCTTCTCTTACGCTCATCCGAAACACCGTCGCTCGAACTCTCCTAGGTTTTTCTGATTTAGCTGCTGTTGCTGCTGCTGCGAATTTATGCTCTTCACTTTGTCACCACCTCTGTTCTCTCTCTTCAAAGCTTCGACTCTCAAGCTCTTAAATTCCAAAGGGGTTTGGTCAATTCGGTATATTTAGCGTGAATGAAGCCTTTTGCTGTAAATTTGAAGGTTTGGATTATGGAAATGGTGTGGTAGTAGTTCTGGTGTGATTAGGGCTTTCGTGTTTTCTGCAAATCCGGGGTTTTCTTCCTCAACTCGAGCAATTCAGGGTTGGAATACAATTGGAAATCTGGGTTTTTGAAGTAAAATTCGGAGGAATTGGTTCTCTTTATAATCTAGGGTTTGCGGTCTAAATTATGTAAATTGATGGATTTAGAGGTTTTTTGTTTGCTTTTGGAGTCCTGGACGGTGAAAAACATGGTTTAGAAGCTAAATTGCCGCTGGGCTTTGTTGTATGTTGTGGAAGTTGGGTTTTTGATTTTGGTTTGAAGTGTAAATTTTGGGTTTTTGAAGTTGAATTTGAAAAAATTTGATTGCATGAAATCTAGGACTTCAGTGGCGAAGTGAGGCGAAGATATTATAGGAAATGTTTTATTCTCAGTTTATATTGGCCAAGAAAGGGCCACTAGGGACGATATGGATAGCGGCGCATTTGGAGCGGAAGCTACGGAAGAATCAGGTTGCCGATACAGATATTGGTGTCTCCGTAGGTAAGTTTTAATTCCTCGCTTTATGTTCCTTTGATTACGTTATCTTTAGTTCCTGAGGAAGCAGAGTAAGAGAAAATAAATTAAAGGTTGAGATTTATTGTTTTTTTTCAAGTAGTGGAGAACTTGCCTTAAATAGATGATTTAAAATATATATATATATAGGTGGTGAAGGAAAAAGCTTTGTGGTGTTATGTTGCCTTGGTTTTTCTGAAGGGGTTTGGTGTATAAAACTTTTCTCAGTTAGGCCGAATGACGAGGGTATGCTAGGCCGAGTGAAGTGGGTTTTCTCCTTGTTTGTGTGGGCAACGAAATATAAAACTTTTAGAATTGTTTCTTTGTTTTTGTTTTCTTTTCCCATTTTTGCCGACTGCCTCCTATTGTTCAGTATTTGAATCATTAATGAATGCCGTCCAGTAGCTGGTACAATAAGGAGTATTGTAATTATCAAAAAAAAAAAAAAGCTGGTACAATAAGGAGTAGTTGTTCGTATGTAGAGAAGCAAATCAAGATTTGATTCATAATCAAGCTAATTAAAAATTCATATTAGTAGCCTNCTTATCAAAAAAAAAAAAAGCTGGTACAATAAGGAGTAGTTGTTCGTATGTAGAGAAGCAAATCAAGATTTGATTCATAATCAAGCTAATTAAAAATTCATATTAGTAGCCTGGTACTGATTGAGTGCCTGTAAGCCATACATTTCTTTTTCACTTATCATTAATCTGTGACTATGCAAAGCCCTCAAAACCCAAGTAGTTAATTACTGGTAAACTAGTGCCTTGCAACTAATGAATATCCTAATTAGATCAAAAAAGAAAGAAAAAGAAAGCAGAGGCCTGTCACTGTAGATTTATTGTCTTATATCTTCTAATGTTCATCTTTTCTGTACGAAGTTCGTAAAAGTTTCTGAAGTTAGTTTTCTTTCCTTTTAAATTACTGATAATAAATTATAATCAGTAAAATCAAAACCTTTTTTTTAAAAATAACTTTATTAAGCTTACCTGAAATGATTCTAATACGAGAAAGTTAAGAAACTTGCATAATTTTCCTGTTGCAATTCCATCCCACCATCAACACTTCCATCCCCACCAAACACACTGCACTCTGCCTCTCCCCCACGACCAGCATCATCTAATTGCCATTGGAGTAAAGCCAGATTCTTTTGATAGGTAGTTCATGCACCTGCATGGGGTTGAACCCAATGATTGTATCCTCCACCCCTCATTTACGGAGGGTGAGGATACCATTCCGTTAGAACCATTGGTATTATTGTAAAAGCTAGCTTTGCATTGCTGTCACCATGACAACTCATGTCACTGCCCTATGTTAAGCTGCATAGCCATTTTAGTTGTCTCCTCTAAAGCAGCAACTAGCAGTCCATTCATAATTTTGTCATTATAAAAATTGTTCCATTCTATCATATTGCTGTGGCACCCACCCGTGGGTAGCCCAAGTGGTAAGGGCAAACTTGTGTGCATGTGCCCCATGTCACAAGTTCGATTTCCCCTGGTCTCAAACTGCGATTTAAGTGGGAGGTATGGCGGTGGGTTGCTGTGCTAGTCTCCCTGGAGGTTTAGGTTCCATGGTTGAGTCCTGATGGCTCTGCTGTGGGGTGGTTCACCCATCATTAAAAAAAAAAAAAATTGCTGTGGCACCAATTTTTGTAAAAACATTATTAGATGCACCTGTAGCCCAGTAGATAGAGTGCCAGTTTACTTACCTACCAACAATCACATGCTTCCAAGATTAGTCCCATGTGACGTGTAGTTGTAGATCAGTTAATGGAAACATTTTAAGACATTGAAAGCTCGGTTTGAGGTGGTTTGAGCCAGAAAACATTATGGGCTTGAATGACATGGGATTGGGAGTCAATTGTCTACTGTAGCTATATCCCAGCTGGTCTACACTTGATAACGAATTTGTAATGTGCTTTCATCACTCATTAGTATTGGACTCAAAGTTTTGAATTATGTTCTGGTGACCATTCCGGTTGATGCATTGGAATGAAATATTTCGGTACCGGTATGTTTCGGTATACCGTTTTGGGATAGACGTTATATGAATAAATTATATATATAATAACTATATTCCAAAATAAAATCAATACAAGTCTTAAAAGCATACATACCTGATAAACTTAATAATACTTCTCAATAGTCAATACAAGTCTTAAACACATATTTATAAAACTCAATAAAATACTCAATAAACACACCTACCCATTCCTCCCTCAAGTATATGCCACCAGTGTATATAACATTCAGAATGATAATCACAAGGACGTCCTTCTTTTCCAACTTCCCATAAAGAAAATATTTTAAAAACATGTAAGCAATTTGTTTTATTTTTGCCTGAAAATCCCATCTCTTTTATTTATTACATGGTAGATGGAGACGTGTAATGACACATATTGATCAGAAAAAGTAAAATGGTAGAAGTGTGCTGCCCCGTTTGGATTGAGAGTTGAGATGAGATTAGTTGAGATGAAAGTTGAATAAAATATTATTATAATATTATTTTTTAATATTATTATTGTTTTGGGATTTGAAAAAGTTGAATTGTTTATTATATTTTGTGTGAAAATTTAGAAAAGTTGTAATGATGAGATGAGATGAGTTGAGATCATTTCTCAATCCAAACGGGGGGCTTGAGTCTACTGACACATTGATAAGAAAAGAAATCGGTGGGGGTAAATAAGAAGATGAGGAAATTACAGATATGCCATGGGATTTAAAATAATTACAAAAAAACTGTGTTAATTTTCAGACCGAAATGGTCATTTTGGCCGGTATACCGGAATATGGCCGTAATGGCTCGAAATGCACCAAAACGACTGGAATTGAATCTGGTATGAAATAGTAAGCCACATTGTTCCGGTTACTGTTCCGGATCCGGCAAATTCCGGTTGTTCTGGTTGGAACAGAACAGTTTTCAAAACTTTGATTGGACTGTTCAGTAATTTTATGATTTTCCAGTTCCTATGTGATACATGTGTTCATCTTCTTGGAGCTTTAGGGGGGGAGGTTCCTTGGATTGGACGCTTTTATATTCTGAGGTTAGATGACCACCTCCTTGAGAATGTTTATGTTGGTCTGGTCTGAAGGTCGTGTGGGACTCTTTTCTCTCAATTACTTTTGCAGAAGATTTCATGCTTTGGAGACTTCGGAGACATCTGTTTACTGTGAGATTTCATAGCAGAAATCTTCTCTTCTTCCGATTTTGTTGGCGAATGTTTATGGGTAAATTTGTCGGCAAATTTCCATGTTAATCGAATGGCTAATAATATATCTTTTTGGATTGGTAAACAACAAATTTAGTGATGAACTTGATAGGCATAGCCCAAGTACACGGGAGAATGGCTAATGACAAATTGTGGTGAAGCTGTACCAATTTAATATGTCACTGAATTTCTTTGCCTTGTGACGTGTTTTGTGCTGGTCTGAACTGTTTGTTTGCATTTGCTGAGTTCTTTGATACCCCCATTTTGATGGTGAATATCCTATTTTGAAGAAACTAAATAACACAATATGATAAATAATATCTTGTTTCAAATCTTGTTGCCTTTTTCGGTTGTCTTTGATTTTGGTAATGAATTCTTTTTTTAACTTGCCTGATTTCCATGGTTATGTTCTTTGAGCAGATTCAATTCTTTTTCCCGACGTCCCAATTGCGCTCCGGTTGTCCAGCCATCTACTGCTTGGTGTGGTGAGAATATATTCTAGAAAGGTTAATTATCTGTTCGATGATTGCAGTGAGGCTTTGCTTAAGATAAAGCAAGCTTTTCGCTCCACTGCCGTTGATTTACCACCTGAAGAGTCTACTGCACCATACCATTCTATCACGTTGCCAGAGACTTTTGATCTTGATGATTTTGAGTTGCCAGATAATGAAAATTTTCAGGGGTTAGTTCCAGATATTCAGGCTTTTTTATATTTATTTTTATTTTATTATAAGTCAGATATTCAGGCTTTTTTAAATTAAAGCTGCACTTTATTGCACGTTATGGATATACTTTTGATGAACAAGTTTTCTAGATTGTGTGGATCTTTCGATGGTTCTTGAGGCACAAGAGTGGTTTGTTTTAGTTTTCTGTTTGAAGGACCCTTGTTCATTTAGCTTTCTTTTCTATTATTTATTTGATAAGTTCAAGAAAGAAAATGTTTAAAGTGGCTTCATGATCTGCTCTGGTTGATTTTCTTAGCAGCAGAATTCATAGATACCTGCAGTCAAATATGTGGTTGAATTTCTGTAGTATCATGTTTTGGCATTTGGATGATGATTCCTTTATTGACATTCAAGTGGAAGATTTTTTTATCCATGTATAACCATTCAACTTTCTTGCAGTAATTATGTTGATCATCACGTGAGTACAAAGGAGCAGATTACACTCCAAGATACCATGGAGGGTGTGATTTACTCAACATCACAGTTTGGATTAGATGGTTAGTACTTTTTGTTTTATTTCTTGTCATTGTATGACGGTATGCCTTTCAATTATGTATGCACAAATAAAAAATAATTGCGGCATCCTGTGGCTTTTTTTAGAGAGGTTTGGTGATGGTGACACTTCCCAGATTGGGTTAGACCTTGATGAGGTAATTCTGATGTAATCTTATATGATTGCCGTTTTATTATTTCTCTGGTAGCCCCTGTTATTATTACTATTTTGAGTGCCATATGAGCTTTTCCTTATGGTATTTTTGCCCTATGCATGTATTGATTAACCTAGTTCTCGTCCTTTTTTGTCACTTACTAATTTGTTTCTATCTTTTTCCTTAAAAATCTTTGGCAAACAGGAGCTGCTCTTAAGCAAGGTTGTAGCTCCAAGGCATGATGGAGGTTCAGAGTAAGTTCTCTATATCTGTATTGAATAATCATTTAATATCTTCTTAATCAAGGTTTAGCTTCAAGGCATTTGCGCTTTATGTGTGCACACCTTTCTATATTGCATATTTGCTTATGCAATTGCTTCTTCTACTCATTTCTTGATTGCAGAGGCAGGTGGTTTAAACTGCATTGCACTTTTATTTTTTTATTGGATGATAGTGTGGAGCTGATTGCCATCTCTCTTTTAAGATTTTCTGTGCGTTTTAAATTCTGCCTTTGACTCGTTTTGGATTTTATATGTGCTCTGTGTTCTTTATCTGTGCCCTTACTGTTACTCGCTATCTTTCATTTTATTTTTTTGTTTGGTTCTATGTAGCAAAAGGAAAAAAAAAAAAAAGAACAGAAAAAGCATCTTAACTTCAGTGGATGGTTGAACATGGTTGGGCATTGCACAAAACAGTATGATATTAATTTCCTGGTTGGCATAAACAGTGATCTTACTGCTTGCAAATAGTTTATGTTTTTGCTTATTTTGGTGATGAACTTACGCGTGCTTGTGTGGCTGGTTATGATATATGTTTTCTTGGATGCACTGAAATTTCATTTTATCAGGACTTTATAGTAAGGGTGGAATAAAAATTTCGTATAATCTATGAGTCAATAATTTTGTGGTTTTGAAGGTCTAAAGTATGTGAAAGGTGATTTAGTCTCTATGGATCATGTTCACTGAGAAAAGATTGAAATTCGATGGCCCTAAGGTGGCTGGGAAATAGGATTTAAGTGGCAGGTTAGGTTGCTGGATTTCCTTGATAGCCGGTGTGTTAAGACTGCACGGCTAGGGTTAGAGTTTCATGGTGAAGAAGGGCTTGCAAAAGTTTAGTGGATTTGGGGTGTCTAAGAGGACTAGGGAAATTTTAAGGTTTGGAGGAGAAATAAATAGGAAAAATTAAGGGTAGGTTTGGGGGGTGAGATGAGAATTTTGTGTTTTGTTTTAGAGTTTAAAATATTATTTTTTAGTTTTAGAATTTGAAAAAGCTGAATTGGGATTTGAAAAATGTGTATTGGGATTTGAAAAAGTTGAATTGTTTATTATATTTTGTATGGGGATTTGAAAAAGGTGTAATGATGAGTTAAGATGAGATGAGAATTTTTGAGAATTTTTGACTTCCAAACCTGCCCTTGTCTTGGCTGCTTTTCTAGGGCTGTGAACGGTGATCTGGGAGTAGTAATTTGGGCTTTTATGGAATTTTGGAGACTCTTGATGCAAGGGTGATTTAGGGTTTTCATTTGAGAAGTCTAGGAGATCTTACAAAAGTAAAAATCACAACCCTTAAGGGTTGGCTCAAGTTGTAAAGGCCTTGGTCTTGGTGGTATGCTTCCTCGAGGTTTAAGGTTCGTATTCTCTTAGGTGCAAACAATTTTTAGGAGCCATCAAACTAGGGAACTAAGTTCATATGCTTATGTTTATCACCAAAATATGCTTATGTTTATTATTGTTGGGTCGTAATATTTGTATTTCTCACCCACTCGTGGGTAGCCCAAGTGGTAAGGGTGAACTTGTGTGCATGTGTCCCATGTCAAGGTTTGATTCCCCCTATGATCAAATTGTGATTTAAGTGGGAGGCCATGGCGGTGGGTTGCTGTGCCGAGGGTTTAGGTTCCATGGGTGATTCCTAAGGGCTCTGCCATGGGGTGGTTCCCCTGTCATAAAAAAACATATTTATATTACTCAATATTCTTATGTTTTTATTGTTGGGATTGTAATTTTGAACTTATGCTCATATTTGTTATTGTTGGATTTATAATATTGGTTTTATTATAGGTTAAAATCTGAAAATTATTGATATTTTTTGTTAGTAGGTAGTCTTATTGTTTCTTTTTGGAGATGTTGTGGCTATTAATAAATATAGATTTTTACTTTTATGTGAAATTATGTTAATTAGGTCAAATGCATTATGCAGGCTAGTTCTATCCATTTATATAAAATGGGTTGAAATGGGTCGTGTCATGTTGACTCATTTTTAATTAATTATTAAAAGGGTCAAAACAGGTCGTGTCGTGTCACCTTGATTTAAATGGGTCGTGTTAGGGTTTGAAGATATGACCCATTTAGCTTAATGGGTTGTGTTCGGGTTGACCCATACAGTTGAGGTCTATGACTTGACATGACACGAACATGACCTGCGAACACAAATTGCCACCCCTGGGGAACTTCCCCTTGAATTAATTGAGGTGCACTTGCAGAAAACTCTTTGTCGAGAGCATGTGCACCCTGGATTAGTTGGGACTTTGTTCTCAAACACAGGGTGCCAATAAAAAAAAAAAAGAAGTAAAATTCACAAGCTAATGTGGCTAGATGTCATACGTTAGATCTTTTAAGTAAAAATAATTTTATAATATCACGTACCACCACAAGTTGCATCAATATGTGAATTTTATTTTCTTTAGATATTTTTGTGAACCAAACATTTGCCAGTTTATTTTAAGAATCTTATGGTTTGACGGGAAATAAAGCCGTTGGAAGCCAAAGATGTTACTGGAAGGCGCAAAGGGGCGCAAGCCAAGTGCATAAAGTATACAAAAGATGCACACAACTAGCAAGAAGGTGAAAAAGAGCAAATCCTTCAAATCTAATAGGTTGGAAACTTGGGGACTGTTGTGAGCTTTTATCTGAGAATGGAGATTGTTGAACTATACGGCGTTAACTATGTCACCTTCCTCCGAAAGTTTTTGAAAGTTTGGGCATTGCGCTCTTTCCAAATGAAGCACATCAAGCATAGAGGGGCCATCCTCCAAACTTCTGAATTTGTGGCCCCGACAAGGAGCCTGTCAACATGCCAATAAGTCCACCACCTTCTAGTGCATAAAGCACTCAGACCAAAAGGTGTAAAAAATTGCAACCCATAAGCTCCACGCCAACTCACAGTGCAGTAAAAGATGATGGATATTTTTCCATTTTGCTCACATACAGCACAATTCCAATGCTACAATATGTTTTTTTCTCAAGTTATCCATCATTAAAATATTTCCAAAGGCAGCCATCCAAACAAAGATAGCTACTCTTGTAGGTGCATTGTTTTTCCAAGTGCACTTCCAGGGAAAGAAGGGCCAATTGAAGGGAGGAGCATTTTCAAATAGGACTTTACCTCGAACTTTCATCTCTTTGATGGAGTCCAACATATTTGATCAACTTTGCTCCTGCTCCACCTAAACGAGTACAATGGGTTGAAGAATAAAGAGAATACATCCTACTCCCAATCATGTGCTGGTCTTATAAAAGTAATATTCCATTGGAGCAATTTATCTGAGATCTGCCAGTGTTCTGCAACTGAAGCCTCCTTATGATGAGATAAATGAAACAATTCTGGGTATAATGTCTTCAAAGATTGGTCCACACATACTTATCAAAAGAAAAAAAAAAAGATTCGCCCACACACCACATATCATTTCAGGATCTGGTTTAGACCCATCACACACCACATAATTAATAAAGTGCAAGAAGTCCCCCTCCTTCTCTTGATGTTTTTCCACACCCCAACCCCAAAAGGCCCACCGACCTCATTTGAACACCATAATTCCCACATGCTACCATATTTGGTTCCCACAGCCAATTGCCACAGATCCTCCCTCTCAATGGCAGTCTGCCATAACCATTTTCGTAATGGGACTATATTGAACAGGAGCAAAATTCTTATACCCAATTCGCCGCCTGCAGCTATTGGGGTGTAGATTGTATCCCACCTGACTAGGTGGCATCACACCTTGTAAAAGGACGGATTAACACAAACCTTAAAAGCATAATTACTGCTGAATTTTCATAATACTATTTCCATTCAAAGTTTAATTCTAAAAAAATTTAAATTTTGATGAAAGTTTGACTGTGGTAAGAGTTGGATTCTATGAACTTTGACTACTAATTCCAAACTACACATTTGTTAGAAACAAATTAAATTTCAAAATATAAGAAATCCCAAAATAAGATCAAATGGATCAAAAGTAACCCACGTGAAAAACATAAAATCATAGAAATACCATTGGCTCTGAAAATTAAACAAAAGTAAATAAAAATACAATGGAAAATGCTGTTTACACGCACGGCACAATATTGGGAGGTGGATCACTTTACATCCTTTTATGCTTAACTGTATGCGTATAGAAAGAGACTGGATGTTGTAGACAAACTACTTTTGGAGCATACCCAAGTGAGGTGTGTTTGATGTTAAGTCAGTCTATAATGCATTAATCCCCTGTGATAACATCTTCTTTCCATGGAAGACCATTCGGAGGATTAAGACTTCCTCAAGAGCGGCTTTCTTTGTTTGGGCAGCTGCATTGGGGAAGCTTCTTACCTTAGAAAATTTGAGGAAGAGGCATGTTTTGGTAGTTGTGTATGTGCAAGCGGGATGTAGAATTGGTGGATCACCTCTTACTTCACAATGGGGTAGCCACCTTTTTGTGGCAATCTGCTTAACCTACATGGGCTAATATGGTCATGCCCAGAAGGGTGGTAGATTTGTTAGTGTGCTGGAAAGGGCAATTTTAGAGTCCTCACAGGGAAACCTTATGGAAAAGGACCCCAATTTGCTAGGCGCTTATGGAGAGAGAAATTATCAAAATTTTGAAGATAACTCAAGACAGTGGAAAAACATCATGCTTTAATTTTTACTTCTCTTTACTGCTGGGTGGCAGCCCACCTTTGTCTTCCCAATTTTGGTATTCCAGAGTTTGTTGACCTATTTCCCCTCTCATTAGGTGTATTTGAAGCATACTCTGTGTATTGCGATAATGTCTGTTTTTTCTTGCTGTTAAAATTTATCATATGTATATAAAAAATCGCTTCTCATGGGTGTGGGTGTGTGTGGAACATCCCAATCAAAAGAACAAAGGGAGTCATGCAAAGATGTGGGTGGTTCACCTGTATGTTAATTTTAAAATTCAGATTGCCTGTTTCCTCTTTATGTTGATATATTCTACTCCATGATTTTCACGTCTTCTCTTGAAGGCTTAAAGAGGCCATCAACTTTTTAGGCCATCTTTGTTATATATAAAGAAAAGAAATCACTTCTCATGGGTGTGGGGAACATAGCAATCAAAAGAAAAAAGGGTGTCATGCAAAGATGTTGGTGTTTCGCCTTTGTGTTAATTTTAAGATTCACATTGCCTGTTTCCTCTTTATGTTGATATATTTTGCTCCTAATTTTCACCTCTTCTCTTAAAGACTTAAAAGAGGCCGTCAACTTTTTAGGCCATCTTTGGTATGGGTTCTCTGCTGCTTGATCCAAATCATTCTGATCCGTGAACTTCTGACATACCTTATTCTTTGTTGGTTGCAGTGCTGATCAGCAGGTGTCCATCCAATCAGTGAC
>QEOT01009642.1:277249-421048 GCA_003123785.1 Pterocarya stenoptera
AAAAAAAAAAAAAATCTCAAGCTGGTCCTTGTCACATATTCCTTTGGGTTTTCTAAAATGTTTCATTTTGGTTTCCCCCCTTTTGAGGATGAATTGCAGTGACAGAATTTGCTGCCGTCAGTATTTTAATGGTGTGGCATCTATTTAAACACCTGACTATAAAATATGGAGGATTGAAACACCTAACTATAAAATCTGAATCCTCTATAGATCTACTCAAATTACCGCCTGATTTGCCTCCCCTCGCGGCTATTAACTCGACCACCTGTTGGAGCATTACCCATTCAGTCCCAAACACACATAAAACTGATGACCACAAGGCCCTAGCCAATTCATCACACAAAAAATGAAGCAACAATGATTGAAAGTTCCCTGCTCTTCTTGCTTATAGAACACCAATTCATCACTCCTATTTGCCTCCTTAAGTTATCCATGGTTAGAATCTTCTCTAAAGTTGTCCATACAAAGAAAGACATTTTAGAGGGGGACTTGTTCCTCAACTTGCTTTTCCAAGGAAAAGAGTGTTCAGCTGCCGGATGTAGAACTTAATAGTAAAGATCTAACCTCAGAACTTTTTCCTTCTAGAGTAAATCCACTCCAGCCTGAAGGTTTTCTCTCAATCTAACAGGGCTGAGAAGCGAAGAGACCAAATCCACTTCTCAATCCCTCAGTGGTCTGATAACAGAAATGGTCCACTGTGGATAAATTAGAAATTGGTAAAGCTCGTCGATTGACGTCTCTATGCAACACGAGATTCTGAAGAGATCTGAGTAGACTCATCAAAGTGCCATCCACTCCACATACTTCCATAGTTACTTTCCTCCAATGATCGCCGTAAATCCTCCATCTCCATTGCATAGCATCACAACCATTTGTCCGATAAGGCTCAATTAAATACTATCAGGTTTGTCTTCCAAACTGCCCGAAGAAATCCATGTACATATTGTAGGCCTACTAACTGGATGACATATGGCTTCACCATCTACTCCACCCCACGAAATCCTCCTGAAGCTTCTCATACTATAGGCTTGGCCATACCTACCGACTTGGGAAGAGGGACAGAAAATATGTAGGCAAGTTAGAAACCGTGCTCCCAATCAAAGTGATTCGATCCCCTCTAGTCAAATAAAGACACTCCCATCCCGCCAATCACCTTCCTATTTGCTCAATGATATTTTCCCATAGTGATTTTACCTTGTAATAAAAAACATTACCTTGTACGATGTCCCCTCGGAATCTGGATAAATCCCAATACTTCATAGGCAATGATGTTACGCTACAACCTATAATACAAGCCAATACCCCAATGTATTCCACATCATTGGTGGAACCCAACTTTGATTCGGCCAAATTGACTTTCAACCTCGAAATACCCTCACAATGTGGTAGCAAAATTTCTAATGTGAGAAGTGTTATGGATTATACTCACTAAATATCAATGTGTTGTCAAATAGGAAATGAGACACTGGCGGCTTGTCCTTATTCCTTTTCCCGTTGAAAAACTTGATAGAACTTCCCAGTCCACCACTGCACCTTTGCTCAGTGCTTCCACCATCGTGAAGAGAAATGGATCCCTTTGATGCAGATCATGGGAACTTTTGAAGAAACCAATGGTGTATTGTTAATCAACAGAGAAGCCCCAATGGAGGCCCAAGGCACATTTGGGCCTATACTTCAAAGAAAAAATCTACATAACCTCATACTATTCACGCAACCTCCAGACACCACACTTTTTATTTTATTTTATTTAATATATGAATAATGAATAGAAGAATTGAATTAGTTTAAAAAGAATAAACTTAATTTTTTTTTTTAAAATATTAAAAAATTTAAAAATTTAAAAAAATGTGGTGTGTGGAGGTTGGAGAGGTTGTGTAGCATTGTTCTACTTCAAAAGGATTAGTTAATAATACAATTAGAGCCTCATTGGAACCGTTATAAAGAGCAAGAACTTTTCATTCCCAAGCAATGTGTGGGATCCCATGCACCTCCTACCCTTATCAGAATGGAGTATCATAATCTCTCCTCCTTATATTCTCGACGTCCTCAGTGGGCCAGTCCATCGTATGTGACATAGCTCAAGTCCCACATTTTCTGGTTGGGATAGGCTTTGATATCATTTGTAGGGCCCAAAGGAGACCCAAGTCTCATTTGGGCCTATACTCCAAAAGGACTAGTCAATGATACAATTGGAACCATTATAAACAGCAAGAACTTGTCATTCCTGAGCAATGTGAGATTCTATACACCACTTACCCTTATCACTTATCAGAATGGGGCATGGTAGAAATACAATGTGCTATCCACACAATCGATAGGTTTTGCTTGCATGCATTAATGCATCCTGTATATTTTGATGCCTCTTGAATGTGCACTTGCAGTCACGTATGGGGCTGTGCGGATTCAAGCATGCATGATGCATGTGCGCTTAATATGAAAGGTTTCTAGGACCAAAGTGTGATGCAGTCATGACGAATGAGGACTAGAGTCTAGTTTTGATGGTTAGCTTTGTACTTCTATAAATTCTACTTACCCTCCTATAAAAATGAGAATGGGGGAACTGGATGCTGAACCGCAACCTGTGGAGTATTTGGGAAGGATGAAAGTTGATTTCTTAAGCAATGTTTCCAAATCATACTTATAAAAAAAAAAATGTTTCCAAATCAGAACTTTTGGATCACTTTTACGAGGGTCTTTATTTAGTTTTGCTTTCTGAGTCTGTCTCCCCCCCCAAAAAAAACAATTTCAGAATTTTTCCCCAATGCGTAGTAAAGATGCTATTTGCTAATGTATTAAATCACTCTTTTGCAGGTTCTTAAGACAAGGGATTACATACACGTAGAGCAGGCAAAGCCCTTTGACAACGTAAATATAAAACCTCGAGTAAAGCTCATGAAGTCGGATTTCTGATATCTTACGTAGGAAAGGCAGATACAGTTGAAAAGAACCACGTAGTTTTAGTGTTATGATGCTCGGCAGGGATGGGGAATTTTTTTTCCTTGGTTATATATTTTTTTTCTCTGATTATGTATTTTAATCTATAATTTGTAGGTTAGGAATTGTCTTTTGTTGGTCCATGTAACTTGTAGTTTTAACATCGGGTCGTCGACGATGTTGATTATAGCAATAGCGTTGTAGTGTGAATCATATTTATATGTATATATCTGTAAAATATCACCATTTGCATTGAAGATGCCCATTTATTTGTTTGGTGGAAGGGGAAAAAACACAAAAATCGACCAATCATGTGTTGTAAGTTCTTAGCAAGTATATTGCGAAATGTTTTTCCTTCTCGGGTACCATCTATATCTAGCGTTGACTAAAAAGTTTTATATTCATTACTGTTCTTGAATCTTCTGGTTAATTATAAAATTTTTTTGAGGCGTTTTTAATTTGTACGTACATCTGTTTTTTCACCGTAGATCTGAAGACTTTGTGCAGGAATCTTAGTTGACACAATTTATGAGTAATTTGTTGAATTTATTAGTGATTTATAAGTTATAACAATGTTTCGTGGGCTCTGCCGCCTAAAAGATTAAATTCATCTCAATTTATCATTACAACTCATCATTAAGGTTTTCTGGAAAGCTACGTTGAAAGCATCTACATATTCCATCTTTCCAAGCATAATTCTTAATTACATAACGAGGTAGGCACCTTACGTCCAATCCATTAAAGGGAAATGATTTATAGAGTTCAATCTAAGATTCTTATAAAAAAATTTATTTATTTTTTAAGTAGATTTTACCTTTTTTCGAAGGGTGTAAGCAAGACTTGTTTAAGACACTGAGAATTTTTATAATCCTCAAAATTCTTATAATTTCATTTCTAAACATCAGTCAAACATAACTAGTGCTGTAAAAATAAACCGGATTGAATCGGTTGGTTCAATCCGATTTTGAATCGGTTCGGTTCGGGACTGGTTCCTCTATTTTAAAAACTAGTCAAAACTAGTTTGGTTCCTGTTTTAGATTTTCTGGAACCGGATCGGATCGGTTCGTATATCTATATTAATTACTTTTAATATTATATATAATATATATAATTATATATGAAATAATGTTATATTATAATTTATAACATAAAATTTAAATATTGAACACAAACATATGTTTGATCATATATTTTAAATATAAAGTATATATATTAATTACATTGGCCTAATAAATTTTCAACATATTCATTTTGATAAATACATTAGTAATACTAATATATATTAGTATATTAATTACATTTTATGGCCTAATACTCTAATACTGTTAATAATCCACTTTAAGTCTATATATAAATTACTATATAAATCACTATTGTATTAGTTATACTAATACTATATCACTATATGATACTATAGTGATATAGTTAAAAATTAAAATCACTATAACAAATACTAAGATATAGTTATACTAATAATTATAACTAATACTAATATTTATACTAATATGAATAGTTTAATATAGTCATACTAAATCATTATAACTTATACTAATATAGTTATACTGAATCACTGTAACAAATACTAATATATAGCTATACTAATACTAATACTATTATATAGTTATACGAATCACTATAACTATATATATTAATATCACTAACTAAATATAGTATTAATATCACTATTAGGATAGTATATAATATTAGTAATAATTTAGTATCAATGTATTATTATATTCCATATGTATAACATATAGTATTAGTATCACTATATTACTATAATAAACACACACACACACACACATATATACTATATGTAGTAGTAACACTATAATAATATAATATATAGTACTAGCATATATTAATATATTATAAGAGTTATATATTAAACAGAAAAATCGGATTGGAACTGGTAAAACTGGAACTATTGGTTTAGGAGAGTAATCGGTGTGGTATCGGCTCTTGAAAATGCCAAAACCGGTATATATCGGTTCGATTCCAAAATTTATCCAAAACTAGATTGAAACAGACCAGTTATACCCCTAAACATAACACTTTACAATTTAAAATTTTCAACTTTTTCATTTAATCATTCTTTAAACACAAATCAATACAACTTTTACATATTGCAAAAGAAAAATAATATTAAAATATTTTTTTAATTTTTTATTCAATTTCTTCTCTCCAATTTTTCAAAATCAAATAAAAATCTTGACTCAAACTATTTCATTACTATTTATAAAATTCAGAGATATTTCAAGTGTCTAAACATGCCTAAGACTGCATCTAGCATTAGTCTTAATAAAAAGGAAATTCTAAGATACTTCAAGTGTCGAAACATGCATAAGACTGTATCTAACATTACTCTTAAATAAAAAAAAAAGAAAAAAAAAAAGAAAATGCTTCTCTAGTGATTGATTTCTCAAAGAATGCTTCTTCGGCCATGCCCTTGGGCGGTTCTAATTTTACTTGCTACAATCTGGTGTGATGCAATTTCTTTATTCACAGTTTGTTTGATGAATATATTGTTGATATTATTTAGATTATTTCGAAAATAGTGGCCTGGTAGGTTTTTCCATGACATTGACTAGTAAAAAGAAACAGTTACTTTATAGGATAAGAGTCCAATATTGTCAGACTCAAAAGGTAAATCCCTGATGAACTACGTAGTGACGGTTTTTATATAATAAAAAAATTTAAGCGTAATTTTACCTGTTTAAAAGGGAAAATGAGTACACTGTAATTGCTTGGTAATTAGGGGATATATTATTGAAATTGAAAATTTGGAGAACCATTTCAAATTGCAGAGTCTGAGGTGGTTTATATAATTTCCACTAATTAAAATTTAGCAGGTCAAGAGAATCTAGCAAAAGAAAACAAGATTACATTGAAGAAAATAAATTAAACAAAACTTGAAATTTGCATAGCGGCATCCACAGCCATTGCTTCTACAACTTGTAGAATGTATATCCCTCACCCGCATGGGAATGCTACCCAAGAGAATGTAATTGAAAAGATACAAAAACTGACCCAAAACAAAGAGGATCGGAATAAAAATGCAGCTTCTCTGTCAATCTGATTGATGTGTAAGAATATATAGGTGATGGTCTTCAAAGAAGTCAGCCACAAAGGTTCACTCTTTATTTCATGGCGAAAGTTTTTTTTTTTCCCTTCCAAAAAAGGAAGCCTGCAAAACGAACCTATCAGCATCTTCGTATCAAGTCCACTTCCAACAACCAGCTAACGATTCAGGGCCGCACATATTTACTAACCCAGCAACAGCTCCTCCTCTTCCATCTCCTTGACAGCTCTTATGAGACCACCTGTGATCCCATTGAGATGCAATCCCTTCTCTTTCATTTCCTCTAGTAGCTTTTCTGCCGTTTCCCAATCTAAAGCCTTCAGGCAAAGAGATTGAATCAACTTATTATACTCGTCAACATTAGGTTGAACGCCAAAATCTTTCATCTCACCCAACAACTCCAAAGCCTTATTGAACTCTTCAAGTTTACAATACCCACGAATGAGTGTATGGTAAGTCACAGGGCTCAGCGTAGGATGATTCATTTTTGCCTCTGACAAGACTTTACAAGCCTCCTCCATCTGACCACCATTTGCATAACCACTCAAGAAAACAGTGTAAGTGTACACATCAGGTTTTAATCCCCGACTTTCCATCAGCTTCTTAATTTGCATAGCCTCTCCCAAATCCCCAGCCTTGGAATAGCCATTGATAACTAAATTAAAAACTGCATTTCCAGGGGGCGGGCCCTCCACAATCATCTTAGAAAGTAACTGTTTCGCCCCATTGACATCTCTCATCCTACACAAACCACGAATGACAGCAGAGAATGGCTTGATTGCATATTTTCGAGCTTCTTCTGGAAAATCATCCAACATTTCCAAAGCCAATTCCACGGTTTTATCCTCCCTACAAAGTGAACTGATCAAAAAATTAACAGAAGACCGAGGTGGATACTGGTTCTTCTCTTTCGCCAACAAATAAACTGAATGGGCATCCTTAGCCTTTCTCCCCTTACACAACCAAGATATGATCTTACCAACTTTCTCATTTTCAGGCAAGCTTCCTGCTTCGAGCATCTTCTCACAAATACACAAAGCCCAATCAAAAAATGATCGCCTACAAAGTGCTTCAATTGTGAAATAATACGTATCCACATTTGGGACACACCCAAAATCCCCAAACGAGTTAAACACCTCTAATGCGGCCTTCCCTTTACCCAACTTCGAAAACAATGCTATCAAATCATTGAGAGCCTCCACATTCAACACACCATTCTCCTTCTTACCTATCTCCTTAATTAAATCCCACAAAGCATATGCATCTTTCTTCTTAAGATCACAACATATGCCGCGAACAAGTGCATCAACCACACATGACGTTATTTTAAATTCGGGTTTCTCCTTCATACCCCACTTGAAAAACCTAATCATATTCTCACCCAAAACAAGTCGAGTTTCAAGTACTTTCACCACAAATTCCTCATGTAGGGTCAAACCCATGCCATCAAGACTCGACTCCAAAGATCCATCAACACTACTCTGTAAAAGAGACAACAGATTCTCCAACTGTTCCACATCAATCTCATAAACGTGCCCCTCCCCATCCCCAGAGCCAAAAGTTTCAATCTGGGCATCACCACTTCCCTCCCCAGTGGCGAAACTATCCCACTTAGCATCATTCGATTGCTCTGGGTTGCCAAAAACACCATCCCCAGAGGCAAAACTATCCAACTGGGCATCTCTATTATCATCAAACCCCACATAATTTTGGTCCACAACTCCATGAATCTCAACATCAGGGGCAAATTTCTCCAACCGGGTATCACCATTGTCAGCAAAACCTTCTGACTGTTCCGCCTCAGAGAGATGGGAGTCAAAATCAGAGTGGTTCGTTGAGATTTGAGAGAAGAACCTGGGGTTTTGTAGAAGAAAAGATGTATTGGGGGAGACCCTTGTTGACAAATGAGGAGATTCAACTTGGGTAAAGGTTTTAGAGAAAGAAGGTACCTTGGGGTTCTGGCTCTTACAGAAGCTCCGTGCTCCTTCCCTTCTGTAAAGAGCAGCTCTTGCCACCACTGACCTCCACATCATCTCCGTCTCTCTCTCTCTCTCTCTCTCTCCTCTCAGTGCCTGTACTTGTGAACGTAAGCCAGGATCTTCTCGTGTCCAAAACCCTAAATGGGTACCGTCACCACAGTGTCGCTAAATGAAACAACTCGGGCTATCTTCGATTCTGTTATCTGCGACTAATACCGGGTCAATCCCGAAATTGGGCATTCGGATCGGAGCTTCTTTTTTTCAGCCAAGGGATGATGCAATTTGGTCCTCATTCTATCCATTTTTTTTTTTTTCAGATTCTTTTAAGAACAAAAATCAGTAAGAGAAATGAAAGTTCCAAGATTTAAAAATTAAAAAAAAGAAAAATCGATCGAATGGCTGTAAAAATAGGGGCCAGGCCAACCAGGGGTCAAACCAGAAAAATCTGGTTTGAGAGGCCAAAGTTGAAAAAAATAATTTTGAGAGGTTAAATACTAATTTTTATATAATTTAATTTATAAAAACACATTTTAAAACTTAATTTATACCAAATTTTAAAAATTTTGAGAGGGCAAAGGCCGCATCTTAGTAGTTCCGCCACTGGGCCAAAGAAGAAAATTATTAGAGATACCTTCAATTTGAATGGCCATCTGGCCTGGTGAGCAACAATCCTGATTAAACTCAAAGACCGTACGTTCTTCAAAAAAAAGGAACTCCACCATTTACAAATAGTATAAAAAAAAAAAAAAAACCTTCCAATAATAATAATAATAATAAAAGCTTGGTACTCATGCAATTTCCTTGTAACTAATTTTTAAGTTTTTACTTTTTTTTTTTTTGCATGAGATACTCAATTATTAGTGTTATCGCGAAGTATTTAATGCTTTATAAACAGTTGAGTATATGGAGTAAAAAGCTTAAAATTAGAATATATGAATCAATTTATTTAAAAACCGGCATAGACTGTTTTAATATTTAACTTATAATAGTAGAAGAAAACAATCTTGAGGAAAAAATAGTTCTTACACCTACCATTATATATATATATATATTTTTTAATTTTTAGGACAAAGAATGATATCTTTATTGAGAATCAACATATTCAGTCATTACAGTATTTTCACTAAAACAGAATTCAAAATTTGTATAAGACCATCCTCTTTTCATATATTTTCTTCAAAAAAAGTAAGAGCTAATCTTGCAAGCTTATGAGCTATGTTGTTAGCTTCTTTATAAGTGAAATTTACACTCCATCTTGAGCTTCTAGAAAGTAATCTTCTTGTCTCCTCAATCAAGTTCCCATAATCTATCCAAATCTCCTCATTACTGTTCGTTGACTTTACCACGATATGAGAGTCACCCTCCAAAATCACACTTGACAAACCCAACTCTAAGCATAATACCGTTGCTCTTCTCAAAGCAAGAGTCTTAGCTATAATAGGCTTTATAGGAAGATCGATGTTTGAACACAAACAGGCCAAGATGTCCCCTTTTGTATCTCTGATTATAACTCCAATTCTCACTTTCTTAGACTGAACATCCACAACAGTATTCTAGTTTTTTTTTTCATTACCATATCATCTGGCTTTTCCCATTTAATTAAGTGTTTGTTAGTGATTTTTAAGGGGTGCTTTTTTTGTTGCTGGTTTTGAGCTGAGATTAGTTCATCCAAGATTTCTTGTGGAGCGGGATGGGGGATGAGTAAAATTTTATCTAGAAAAGGATGTGAGATTTTTCTAAGACATTCAACATATTGAAGTGGATGATGTTTTTGAGTCAAATCTTGGCATGACAAATGGTGCAGCAAACAAAGCTTCATATTCGAGCTTGTATAGGTGAGGATACCTTCATTGCAGATCTCTTGGGTCTTTCCTAGTGGCTCCCCTCAATGGAATGTAGATTTCTATCATAGGGGTGGGAGTTGGAGGTTATTACCAACTTAATTATTTTATTCTATTTAGTAAGAGTGACCGAGGGAACTATAGACATTGGCTGGAGCCCCTCCAAGAAAGGTAGATTCATTGTTAGATCGTTCTACCAAGTTATAACTAGTCAAGGCATGAACATTTTTCCACGGAGGAATATATGGAAGATGAAAGCTCATTTGAAAGCACATTTTGTTGTTTGGATAGCCTCCTTAGGCAAGATTCTTGTGATAGCTAGATAATTTAAGGAAACATTGAGCATTGGTGTTGGATTTGTGTTGCATGTACAAGAAGAATGAGGAATTAGTCGATCACCTGCTTCTATATTGTGAGGTGGCCAGAACCATGTGAAATGATTTTTTGTGGGAATTGGAGTATCATATATAATGCATCTTAGTTGGGTGGATTTTCTTGCAAGTTGAAGAGGCCTCCAAGGCAATCCTCAAGTGGCAACAATTTGGAAGATGACCCTTATCTGTATGTACGTGTTGGTGCATGTGGAGGGAGAGAAATGATAAAAACTTCAAGAATTACAAGAGGACAATGGATGAATAAAAACTTCTGTGTATATTCTGTATACTTGGGTTATGCTTTATTCTCTCATGAATAAAACTTCTTGATTACCTATCAAAAATAAAACTTCATTACGTATATTTAAAAAATGTTCTATGTACTTGCGAGATAGTTGGAAAACTTGACTAGATCAATCATGTACTCATGTAAAGATGGTAAAATATTTTCCAAAAAAACAACAATACAGTCCTTGGATTGCTTGGTTGGTACTTCCCTAATTGTTGCAGGTTGATCAACAACTAGTTTGATGTCTTCTTTGCTAGAACAAAACCTCAAAAGATTTTGTTGTTTACATCCATCTTGAGAATACTCTTTCTTGTGTTGTGTTCCTGTGGCCTTTTCACATCAAAAGTTGTTTTCTTTATTTTTTCAGTTTGCTGTTTTGAGTTACAAATCACAGTTTCTTTCATTTTATTGGCAGCTCTCACAATATTTATGAAGTTTCCCCAAATGATGGTTAGGAGTGTAAAAAAAAATGGGAAAAGTTTGTAACTAGTTCGGTGCATTACCGGTTCTTAAGAACCGAAACCCGTCCTAAATTTATGCAGTATTGGTTTTCTTATTTTGAAAACCGGTTTAAACAGAACCGGACTGGTATATATTTTTAATTTTATATTATTATATTATATGCTAAATTGTTAATTAATATAACATGAAATCCTAATCTTATTATTCAAGTCTATTAATCTTATAACATAAAATTAATATAACATTTAATGTAATTTAGACACTACTTAAACTAAAACTGGAGAACGGAGGTGGTGGTAAGAGTTGGTTGAGTCGCCAAGCTCTACTGGTGAAGAAGGAAGATTGGCTTCTGTTGTGAGTTTTAGGGGAATTTCTATGGAGAGTTTTCAAGCATTATGGGGAAACCTAAAACTGAATGAAGAGGAGGAATCGACAATATCTTTGGAAAATGGTGCAACTCTTGAAGTTCAATGTAAAAGGGAGAGGAGTCTAGTTGGAAAAATATGGACTGACAGTTGCATAGGAAAAAATTTTGTTGAAGCAACAATGGCAAAGGTTTGGAGATTAAGTAAGCAAGCAAAGTTCAGAGAGGTGGGAACTAACATGTTTACTATTTCTTTTGCCACCCATGCTGATAAAGATCGAGTCAGAAGGAAGATTGTGGCTTTTTGATAATCATCTTTTTGTGATTAACCAGTTCGATGGTTTTACACAACCGCATGTGATGAAGTTCAATAAGGCTGCCTATGGTTACAATTTCATAATTTTCCGCTGGTGGGGATGACTCGGGAGTGTGGTGAAATATTGGGGCGGTCATTGGGGGATGTTGAAAATGTAGCAGTTGAGGAAGATGATGTGGGATGGGGTAACTTTTTGAGAGTAAGAGTTTTTCTTGATCTCTGTAGACCACTTGCCAGAGGAAGAACTATTACACTGAATGGCATGAAGCACTGGATTTCGATTACATATGAAAAGCTTCCACATTTTTGCTTTACGTGTGGTAGAATTTTGCAGGAGGCAGAAGCCTATTCTGTGGCTAATATAAGAAAGGATGAACCTCCACAATTCGGTTCTTGGATGCGAGCTGTTATGGATGGTAGGTGGCACCGTGCCTAGGCAAGAGAAAGATCAAGTAAGGTGGAACAACATGATGCATGGAGAGGTGGCTGGGGATGGTAGTGTACTAGAAGACGGTGGCTCTTCGATGAGGGAGCCTCATTCTCGAGATGGTAGGGGTGAGGAGGTTGGCAGAAATTATGGAGGGATTCAAGAAGATGATTATGAGATTGAGACTGTATTTAAAGGAAAGAATCCATTAGAGGAGGATAGGGGGAAATCAATCATGAGGAGCAGGAATTACGGGATATGGAGGAATTACAAGATAGAGGTGGAGAGGCTGTCACGGAGGCCTTAGCTAGTGCTAAAATTTTAAATATGGAAATGGCTTCAAGCGTGAGAAGTATGGGGAAGGCTGTGAATCACAATGAGTTTTCTAATGGGCTTGACATTAGTGGCCTAGGCCCGCCAATTAATTCCACAGCCCATCAACTTTTAGTGAATGTGCAGACGCAACAGAAAACAAGATCTTGGAAGAGATGTGCTCGTAATTCAGGTACTACTTCTGAACCTATGATTGATATAAGTTGTAAGAAAAGATCTTTAGGTGGTAAGGGTGATGGGAATATTCTAAAAAAACAGAAGAAAAGAGACAAAGAACATGAGGTACTGGGTGAAAGCAAAATTGAGGAACAAAACTTACAAAAATTGGGATTGGCAGTGGCTATTAATCAACCCTGCCGGGATCAATGATTCTCCTTAGTTGGAATTTCCGTGGGCTTGGGAACTCACGTGGAATTTGTGTCCTTCGTGACTTGATCAGAAGGGAAGTTCCAGAAGTTTTGTTTCTTCAAGAAGCAAGACTTAATGCTAGGATGATGGAGAGATTAAAGTTCAAATTGGGTTTTGAGAATTGTTTGGTTGTGAGTTGTGTAGGCAAGAGTGGAGGTATTGCATTACTTTGGCGAAAGGAAGTTGATCTCAGAATACTGAATTTCTCTATTTCACATATCCATGCTCAAATCAAAGTTGATAATCCTGCTGTTAACCCATGGTTCCTTACTAGTGTCTATGGTCAGCCTAATGCTTCTAAAAGACATGAGACATGGACTCTTGTAAGGTCTCTCAAAGTGGTTCAAGACCAAGCTTGGCTACTAATGGAGGATTTTAATGAGATTATGAGAACTAATGAAAAAAGTGGGGGAAAGTAAAGACCAGAAAGACAGATGCAAGCCTTTTGAGATGTGTTGGATGCTTGTGAGCTTAAGGATCTTGGTTATTCTGGATATCAATTTACTTGGTGCAATAGAAGGGAGCTAGATCATTGTATAAGTGAGAGACTTGACAGATTTCTTGCAAATTTGAGGTGGTGTGCAAATTACCCAATGGCTTGGCTGCAGCATGGAACAACAGTATATTTAGATCTTGTGCCTATAATTTTAAAGCAACAAGTTGATCATTACCAAAGGCTAGGAAAAAAGTTATTCAGATTTGAGGCTATGTGGGTGGAATCATTTGACTGTAAACAAGTTATTGAAAATGCATGGCAGGTGGAACTAGGTGCTAATGGTATGAACTCTGTGATGAGGAAAATAGAGAGATGTGGAGAAATGTTGACAGTATGGAATAAGGAAAAATTTGGACATGTTAAACAAGGAATTGAAAGAGCTAGATCTAAACTGCAACTCCTTCAAAGCAGTGATCCACAAGGCAAAAGGAGGGCTGAGCATAGAGTAGCTAGAACTGAAATGCAGTAGTGGCTTGAGAGGGAGGAAATTATGTGGAGGCAAAGGTCCAAAGCACTATGGTTGCAAGAAGGGGATACTAATGCTCGTTTTTTTTTTTCACAATAAAGCTCCACAGAGGAACAACAAGAATTTTATCAAGGAGTTGTAGGATGTAATTGGTTTATGGAGACAGAATGAAGAGAGGGATAACTTGATACTCGAGTACTTTATTACCCTCTTTAAAGCTTCAGAAGAGGTGGGACACATAGAATTTTTGGAAGGACTGAAGGGTAGAGTGGATGGTGCTATGAATGAGAATATGTCGAGAGAGTTTGATGTAGCTGAAGTTTTTTTGGCCTTGAACCAAATGAATCCCAATAAGGCACTAGGGCCTTATGGGATGTCACCACTTTTTTATCAGAAGTATTGGATTGTTGTTGGGAAAGAGGTGACAAATGCTGTTCTTAAGGCCCTTAATCAAGGTCAGTTTCCACAAGAGATAAATCACACCTTCATTACCTTGATCCCAAAGAAGAAGCAGCCTGAGATGATTTCTGACTTTAGACCTATCAGCTTATGCAATGTTATCTATAAGCTGATATCAAAAGTCTTAGCAAATAGGCTCAAGGATGTGCTGCCAACTATTATTTCAAACTCATAGTGCTTTTGTACCTGGAAGGCTCATAACAGATAACATACTTGTGGCATATGAACTGGTGCATTTCCTCAGATAGAAAAAGGTTGGACGGAAAAGTTTTATGTCTCTAAAGCTAGATATGAGTAAAGCCTATGATAGGGTGGAATGTGGATTTCTAGAAGCTGTTATGCAGAAAATGGCCTTTGGTGACAAATGGATCAAGTTGATAATGCTTTGTGTGAAATTTGTCTCTTTTTCCATTTTGGTGAATGGGGTGCCTAAAGGTCTTGTATTCCCATCTTGAGGTTTGAGGCAAGGGGATCCCATTTCCCCTTACCTATTTCTGTTGTGCACTGAGGGACTCATTTCTTTATCATAGCTGGCTGAGAGATCAAAACAAATTGAAGGTATACAGATTTGCAAAGGAGCTCTTAAGCTTAATCATCTCTTGTTTGCATATGACAGTGTGTTGTTTTGCAGGGCCACTTTCCAAACTTGTTTAAATTTTCATCACCTCCTTGATATCTATGAAAGAGCATCAGGTCAAAGGGTGAATAAAGAGAAGACCTCAATGATGTTCAGTAAAAATGTCCATAGCAATCAACAAGAGGAAATTAGGGATTTCTAGGGGGGTCCAACACTACCAATAGTATGAAAAATATCTTGGGCTTCCTCTTATGGTGGAGAGAGGTAAGAGGCAAGCTTTTTCAGATTTGAAGTAGAAAGTTTGGCACAAGTTGAATGGTTGGAAGGAGAAGTTATTATCACAAGGAGGTAAAGAAATATTGATTAAGGCAGTAGCATTGGCAATTCCAACTTACACAATGAGCTGTTTTAGAATACCAAGTAGCCTTTGCAGTGAATTAGAAAACATGATGGCAAATTTCGGGTGGGGTCAAAATAAGGAAGAAAGAAAAACTAGATGGGTTAGCTGGAAGAAAATGTGTGAGACTAAAACACAAGGAGGTATGGGCTTCAAAGATTTACAGATTTTCAATGAATTCCTTCTTGCCAAACAGGCTTGGAGGATTATGACTGAGGAGACAACTTTGGTGCACAAGCTTTTTAAGGCCAAGTATTTTCCTGCTTCAAGTTTTAGTGATTCAAAATTGGGGTCTGCCCCTTCATATGTTTGGAGAGGAATATGTGAATTAAAGAAACTTTTGCTAAAAGGATGCAGATGGAGGGTTGGGGATGGTAAGACTATTAATGTTTGGATTGATTATTGGCTGCCTGGGCTTAAACTAATACAGAGCACTCCTCATGGACATGATCATGAATCTCTAGTAGTAGCTGATCTCATTGATGAAGAAACAGAGTGGTGGAATGTTGACAAAGTTAGAAGATTACTGCCCCTTGAGATGCAGAAGATGTCTTCAAAGTGTTGATTAGTACAGAGAGTAGGCCTGATTGTATTATTTGGGAACATGAAAAGTCTGGAACTTTCAATGTAAAGAGTGCATATGATCTCTTTCAAAAGCTTTTTAAGTAAGATGGTGAATGTTCAAATGCAGCAGATCAGAGGAAGCTTTGGAGGAAACTTTGGCAGATGAAGGTGTCTAGTAGAGTCAAAATTTTTGCATGGAGAGCCTGTAAAAATGGACTTCGAACTCGAAGGAATCTGAAAGCTAGGCACATATTGCAGGAAGCTCTTTGTGAATGGTGTACAGATGAGGAGGAAGATGTGGGACATGCATTATGCTATTGCCCCTCTGTAAGGCAGTCGTGGAAGCACTACTTTCCTGGCTTAATGGCAGATGGTGTTAAGTTGGATATTATGCAAATTGCTTTGAAGGTGTTGAGTCAAGGTAAACATGAAGATCTTGATAATTTCTTTCTAACTGCTTGGAGCATGTGGCATAGAAGAAACCAGAAGATTTTTGAAATAAAATCTTAACAACAGATCAAGGAATTGAGCATGCTTTGATGTTGGCTAAGGATTACAAAGAAACTAGAGTTCAAAAACAACCTAGAAAGCTTTCAAGTTGCTGTTGGCAGGCTCCTCCTCAAAATGCTTTGAAGTTAAATGTAGATGGGGCTGTTTTTGAAACTCTAGATAGAGCAGGCATGGGTGTTATTTTAAGAAATACTTCCTGTGAAGTGATTAGGGCTGCAAGTATGAAGGAAATGGAGTGAATGACCTGATGGAAATTGAGCTTCTTGCTATATTGAGAGGGTTACAAATTTGTATTCCCATGGGTATTTATGAACTTATTATTGAAAGTGATTCACTACTTATAGTAAATGAATTGACTGAAGTAGGTGCATCAAGATCATTATGGGGTAATCTTATTTATGAGGTGAAGAATATAATGAAGATGTTCCCAAAATGTTCTATTCAACATAAGGGATGGATGGCTAATGAAGCAGCTCACACTTTGGCAAAGTATGGCATACATCTAGATGACTTAGTAATTTGGTGGGGTTCATTCCCAGAGTGTATTTCACAGATTATTTGGTCTGAAACTTTGATGTAATTGTGGTTGTTCTTGAATAAAAGTTTTATCTTCCTATCAAAAAAAAGAAAAAAGAAACTACTTATACTAGTATAATTAGACACTAATTATCTTATTTTAATCTTATTATTCAAGTTTATTAATCTCACTAATAAGTTAGACACTACTTATACTATACTAGTATAATTGAATATTAATGAATTAATAATTGTTAATAATAAATACTAAATTCTAACAATTAAGTTTAGTACTGAAAAAATTAAAATCAAGAAACTGCCATGCATTCATTTTCAACTACTCAACTCTAGATATCTACTTATCATTAATTTTCTTGTAGAGTCAATTCAAGAAAAAAAGATCTCATCATCAAGTCTATCCTGAAGTACATTTTCTCGAGGATGCATCTCCAACACTTTCGAAGCCGTCATTATAGACATTACCAAACTGATATAGGACAAAGACTGTGATACCAGATTTGATGGAGGACTTTTGGACTTCTTTTAGGTCTTAAGATGATCTGGGGCTATAATTTTTTTGAGAAATCCTCATGGTTAAGTTCACAATGATTTGAATGCAATAACAATCTGAAAAAGCAAATTCTAAGTACCTTGTGGGTATGCTCATTAACCCTTGAGTGATACTTAAGATATTTAGGGGTTATTTGGGAGCTATTTGATGGATCGATGGTTTGATTTATTTACAATTGGACTTTAGGGTAAATCCATACACATGATTGGATCTAATATTGGTAAGAACTCGATATATACCCGTCATGAAGGGGACCAAGACATGTTCCCCAATCTAAGTAGGAGGAATAAGGATTAGAAATCTAATTCTATTTAACCAAGCTCTTTGGAGGAAATGGTTATGACATTATGCCCATAAAAGGGAAAGGCTTTGGATGGTACCAGTAGACACCAAGTATGGGAGGAACTTGGGGTAGTGGTTGACTGGTTGGTGTCCCAATGAAGTTAATGAGCCTTACAAGGTTGGGGTCTAGAAAAATATTAGGAGGGGTTGGGGCTTTTCCTACAGTACTAGATTTAATTCGGGTGATGGGTCCAAGATTCCTTTCTTTACAAAATGTGTGGTGTGGCGATCAATTTCTGAAAGAGATAAACTTCTGGTTGAGCGGTCTGTTTTCCCTCAAATAACTGTCAGTGAGTGCCACATAAGCCTCCCATTCCATCTTCAATATGACAGCACCACAAGCTACAACTTATGGGAACAAAAAACAATCCTGCTATGTACAGTCGTGATAGGCAATCGGCGTGCAGTCGTTGATGCCACGTCAGCTTTAAAAAATAAAAAGTAAAGACAATAGAAGGAAGTAGAAGAGGATAATCCTTAGCCATAAACCGAAATAGTGGCGCCTGGGTTTTCTTTCGGATACTGAAGAAAACTGCTTTTTCTTCTTTCGGATACCCATTTCGTCAACTGCTTTTTCTTGTCAATGGATATTCGCTTTGGTCGGCCTCATACCTCTCTGTTTAGGAAAAAAAAAACTGCTGCAAATAATTCCATTTCTTTTATTAGTATTTTTTTTTCGTGTGTTCCTGAGACAAACCATAACTTTTCTGTGTAGTTTTGTAGGATTAGTTACTGGGTATTGTTTTTGTTCTTGTTTCTTCCCACTTGCCATTTTATTCACTTTCCTTTCTCTAGGTCTCTATTGTTGTTTTTGCATCATTTAAGCCAAAACGTACAGGTCTGCTTGGGCTTTTGCCGTAGAAATAGAGATTTCGAAGCTTGTTTTGTGCATATATGCGTGATACTGAAGAGGAGGGAGAATCAGCCATTGTCGGCGTGTCCAGCCTCAATAGGAGAATTCCATGAAAACTTATTTTGTTGGATCTTGGGCGTTGGCCAAAACTGATTTGTTGATCAGGAAGTGCCGATTTCTGTCAACGGAAACTAGCTCTTCGTCTCCACCAAACTTTTTTCTCAATTTCCAACGCTTCCTCTAGTTTTGTTCTCCTTCAAAAAATGTCACAAATACAAGCTCATCTTTGGGTTTGGAATTGGGGGCGTAGGAATCATGCCGGAACATAAGCTCGCCATGTGGGTCGTAGACGACGAAGCCGTCGCAGGGGAAGAAAACGAAGATCTTGCGGGCAGCGAGATGGGTCTCTTCAGGGTAGCAGTATTTCTCATCCACAATCACAAATTTGTCAATATTCGTCGTCGTCGTCCTCACGGAGAGGGAGAGAAATGGGAGAAACACGGTGAGGGAGAGAAATGGTGAATTGGAAATGGAAGGAGGGAGAGGAGATCTGGGGAAATGTAGAGAGATTATGAAACGGTGTGTTTTTATTTTGTCCACGTCAGAGCCGTTTGCCCCGCGACTGAACTAAGCGACTGCATCAAGAGTTTTTCAACAACAAAGCCTCCCCTCTCTCGAACCCACCAGAAATCCTCCTCCCTTTTTTCACATTCTCATAAGCACTCTTCCTCCCTTCTTCCTCGATACCATCTTCTTCCTCAAAACTCTCCTCCTCACAGAAGAGACCACTATACAATGGAAGTTTCAAAACTTGAATGCAGCCCCATATCAAAATTCTTCCTGAGCAAATTGTCACAGAGAGAGAGAGAGAGAGATAAACTTCTGGCCTGGATTTGGTTTAGAATTTGCGGCGAGTCTCCAGACTTCACAGATAATAAGGCTGAAGAGGAACAGAGACAAAGACTTCAGGACTGTTGGAATTATTGGGTGTGGTGAGTCTTATGATATTTGTGTAGAATTGTTGATGTGATGGACTTTTATTGGGGGCTGTTAAAGCCTAAGTAACAGACCGACCATTCCAAAGCCGTTTTGTTTCTGGAATATGATTTTTTGGAGTCACTAAGAAACACTAGCTCTAAGGATGCTTTTTTTATTTTATTTTATTTTATTTTATTTTTAACTCTAAGGATGCTTATGTACATGGCAAAGCATTATCAACTTTCGTTTTTATCTTTTCAATAGTGTTTCAATTTTGAGCTGGTGTTCAAAGTGAAGTAATTTTTAGAGTGTGTTGCGTGCTCATGTTGGCACCTAAGATGAACTTCTCCCACTTTAGGGAAAGATTCTTATCTTAGAGATTAATCTATAGTATTTGTAAATAGAGCATCGAAAATTGTTTTGTAGAGTTTATTTTACTTGACTGGTTTGAAACGCAAGCGCCTTGCGCGTGCTTGATTTCCCGGGTGCAAGAAACCATAAATTCAAATCAATAGTGGAAATGGATCATCAAGGTGAAAATGCTAAAAACTAGATAATAGTCTAATAACAGTAAGCCACGAACCTGCAAGTTGGGAATAGTCGAATAACAGTAGTACGCATCAAAGCAATGGAAATAGTACAAGGCACCTTTTAAGCAATGAAATAGAGTAACAGTACACATCTAAGTTTTATGGGTTGCAAATAGCAGTTGATAAATTTCCATTTTAAAACGTAATATTAAAAGGTCAGGGTAGGGCCCTCCCATAAAGTGCCAGCAACAGTTACAAGCAGAACTACTCGGTTTCTCTCTCTCTCCGTTTTTTTTTTTTTTTTTGAAAAAATCTATTTGCGAACCGCGGGCACCGTGTCCCACAAGGCCAAATTAAAATTCAGGAATGGTTCATGCATTTGCGCTCTTTCGTTTGCTCCTTCAGCTCCTTACAGAATCGTTGAGAAAATGATGGAATTCTTATCACGTCCTCACAAAGAACTTTCAGTGAGCTTTTTGAGCTTTGTGAAAATGAATTTTTTTTCAGTTGTTTTAGGGAAAAAAAGTCATCTTAAAAGATGAAAAAGTTCTTTTTAGCTTTTTGGTACGCACGCAACACACCCATATATAATATCATTGATTCGGTGGGTCTTCTCTGTTCTTCCTTGGGCGCGGTGATTGAAAGCGGCGAAGTTACCTGAGCTCATGGAGGTCATACTTGTGGAGAACAATGAATCGAAGAACTTCAAAACGCTGTTCTCATTCTATTCCAGCCATCTATGGAACCGAGTGGCCGGTTTCTTGCCCACTTCGGCCTCTGTTGCCTTCTGACTCGCTAGCTAGACTCTTATATGTATGCTGCCTCTTTATTTTTCCTACTTGTTTTACATTTATTTTTTGCATGTCTTGTTTGGTTGTCGAGAAAGTGGAAGAAAAGTATTTCGGAGTTTGCATTTTATCTTCTTCTGTTTTTTTTTTTTTTTTTTGGTAATGAAAAACACTACTAAATCGGATCCGTCGGTGAAAAATAAAACATTGGTGAAAAAGCTTTCCTTTTCTTTAACCCAGGAAAGAGCTTTGTTGAAGCTTGGAGGCTCATACGCTTCCTTCTCCTTTTTTTTTTTTTTTTTTTTTTTTTTTTTTTTTTTTTTTTTTTTTTTTTTTTTTTTTTNTATCTGGCAGTTCCCCACCGTCGATTGTACATAACAGAATTGTTTTATTTTTTTCTTCACAGCTCTAATGACCAAAATCCTTTGTGTGATGGGTCATGCTAGTGTCCTGTGACGTACCTTTTTTATTTTATTTTGTTTTTTTTTTCATGTATTTTTTTAATCCTCTTAAATATATATTTTTTTAAAAATTCACAACATCATTAAAAAATATTTTCTTAATTATTAAGTAAAAAAAAAAAAAAAAACAATCAGGACCCATTGTCGGGACAATGTGTTGGGACCCATAGCATTTTCCTTGTGTATTGATATAGTGTTTAGTACAAAATAAAAATTCATTAATCGATAAAAGATCAAATTAAAAACTTACGTTCTCTCCGCCGCTCTAGTGCCACTTGCTGCCTAACGCTGCCGTTGAAGCCACTGTCCACCACCACAGTCCAACCCTCAACAGGTATGTCCTCCCCAAACCATTTATACCGATTATTTTTGGGTAAAGCATGTAAATGGATTGGAAAAACCCCATTTCCAATCCCGTAGTTCGCTAGAAATGGAGGATGGGATGACCTTATGGTCATCCAAGGCTCTCATTGTTGTTGTGGGAGGAAAAAATATAGGTTTTAAACCGTATATTTAAGGTTTTGCAATGACTGAGTCGACTCAACCATGGGCAATTTCGAACCAGAAATATATGTTCGAAAGGGACACGAAACGACAACTATACGGTTTGAACGATCGTCTATGGGCGTTCAAACATATTTTTATTACCAGTCGAACGCTCATCGATGGAACGTGTTATTAAGCATTCGAACGGATATATTTTTTTAAATTTTTTTTTGATATATATAATTAATACTCACTAATTATGATATTTTGTAATAATTGTACTTAATTTTATATTATAAATTTAGCATCATTCAATGTCTTCTCGGGGAAAAAAGTGGGTTGCGTTAGTGCAATTATCTAGCGAAGAAGTTCGAGAGATGACTATTTTGTTGGAGAGACAGGTGAAGATATACGATTTTAGGGATCTTCTGTGGGAGGAACATTCTCTCGAATCTATCTTTTTGGATCATGGTTGGGCACCGATCATTGATCAAAAGGATGAAGGGACGAACAAGATAGTTTCCTACATCAATATTGTAGTTGAGTTCTATAGAGAACATGGTCGTGCTAGCCAGGATGATGACGCATACACTTTCTCCATTTGAGGCATCACAATACACTTTTCAGTTGATGCAACTGCTGATTTTCTAGGTATCCCTCGATTGCCCACTGCATATCCTAACGTGGTGCCTATAGAGTCTACACCTGCAGGCAATGGGGAGACTGCAGGGGAAGAAAATACTTACCTGCCTAATGAGATTGATGGCCTTGCTGATCATGAGGTTCATCAGTTGGTTGTGGGTCCAGATGCTCCTTCCTATGATGGGAGCAAGAGCATCAAACAGGTGGATTTATCTAGTTTTTTCAAGATTATGAACATTATAATTGCCAACAACATCGATCCTCGACTGCACAGGACTGAGGTGAGCATGGACAGGGCACGATTTATGTTACGAGTCGCTCGCGGGGTGCCTATCGACCTGGCGAGATATATATTCTCTAGGATTCGATCAGGGGCCACCTATATTACGACAGGTAGAGTTTTATTTTATTCAGTGTACTTGGTTACTCATTTTGATATATATAATACTTGTATGTATCAAAAAAATTTATGACAGATATATTGTCGTTTGGAGTCATGCGTACACGATTGCTTTTAGCAAAACGAGTCAGGCCAGAAGAGTTTGAGCGTCTTCGGCAGCCGATTGGACCGATCAACTCGGCGACCTTGTCTCGTAGCACTGGACACTCTAGATTTTGTATTCGTGCACCGACTACAGGCGGTTGACACTCAGGGAGGTGCATAGGGCGTATCTGGTGAGGTATCTACACAGGGTGTATCGCACAGTGCTACTCATGAGGAGATTGCAGGTGTTGTGCTTGCAAAGATGCGTGCATAGACATCAGAGATCATTGATGCAGTCTGGGTTGCCCTCGCAGAGACTGAGTCGAAGCTCATGTCTCGAGTGATTGATATTGAGGCGCTGCTACACGATATGGCCAGTAGTGTATATATTTTATTAGCATTAAATATGCTTTTTTGTATTGACAATCATGACTATTTGTATTTTGTATAATTAATTTAAATATCCAAATAGTCATATATTATATTCCCGCCATAGATACTGCGTGTTGAGATCGGCATACACACATTAGCGGTGATCGATGCAGTGCATACTACCATGTCTGAGTTGTGTACAGAGATTACTACTAGCATCTCTAAGTTACGTACAGAGATTAATGCTAGCATTTTTGAGTTCCGTACAGAGATTCATGCCGGTAATGCAACTCAGGTCACGCTAAGTACTCGACTAAGCCAGGTAGAGAGACGATTAGCTGCAGTTGAGGATGTGTGCAGAGACCTCGCATCACAATAGTTTCGCTCTTTTATTTATATATTTTTTGTTATAGTTATGGACAATATATGGTGTTTTGATAATTTCCTTTAGTTATGAATAAAATATTTACGGTCTTTTCGAGATTAATTATTGATTTATATTATGTGGTGTATGGCTGATAATATTTATTTAACTAAAAATCTTATTTAACATAAAATAAATTATTAAAATATTTCTAAATTAATTACATAAAATTAATTTATGCTATATATACATTTTTTATATTTTGAGTTACGTATAGATCGAGAAAATTGAATATTGTTTTCAAAAATAAATCAAGAAAATCAATAACTATTAAAAAATAAATTTAATAGTTATAATAGTAGTTATAACATATTATATTAATATGTTATATATTAGCTATAATATAGTGTAAATAATATATTATATAATATATATAGTATAGTAATTTTGTTGTGTTATATAATATATATACATATACTATAGTATATATATAACTATGCTGACATTCGAGAATTACAGAAGGAAGTTGATTCAATGCTTGAGGCAGAAAACTTAAAATGGCAACAAAGAGCCAAGCAAAACTGGTTAAAGGAAGGAGACCAGAATACACGGTTTTTCCATCAATGTACATCTCAAAAAAGGAAGCAAAATGCCATCACCAAGATCAAAATGGAGTCGGGTCAAGAATGTACTAGCCAACAAGAGATTAGCAAAGTTTTCCAAGATAGCTTCCAGGGCCTTTTCACATCCTTGAGCCCTTTTGGCATTGTCGAGTGCACCTCCACCCTGCCAAAGAAGATGACAGCAGAAAAGAATCACTCTTTATCCTGTCCTTTTCAATGAAACTGAAGTTAAGGAGGCCCTCTTTAGTATGAATCCCCTAGGGTCCCCTAGCCTGGATGGATTCCTAGCCATTTTTTTATCAAGAACATTGGACAACAGTGGGCAACTGGGTCACTCAGGCAGCTTTGGAAGTTCTCAATGGTGGCAGATGGACTAACGATCTGAACGACACTTACATTGCCCTGATCCCAAAGAAACACTCACCCTCACAGGTCACTGACTTTAGACCTATTAGCCTCTGCAATGTTCTTTACAAAATCATTGCAAAGACCTTGGCCAATCGACTCAAAAGTGTTCTGCCAAAGCTCATCTCCCCCATACAAACTGCCTTTGTGCCTGGCAGGCTTATCACAGACAACATAACAATGGCTTTCGAGGCTTTCCACACCATGAAGACAAGATTAAAGGGTAAGGAAGGTTTCATGGCTCTCAAACTCGATATGAGTAAAGCATACGATAGAATAGAATGGCCTTTCCTTAAATCTGTCCTGCAGAAGTTTGATTTTGACAACCAATGGGTGGATCTTATAATGAAATGTGTTGGGACTGTATCTTACTCCATCCTCATCAATGGAGTCCCTCAACATTGTTTCCAACCAACTAGAGGGCTCAAGCAAGGGGATCCCTTATCCCTTACCTTTTTATCATGTGCAATGAGGTTCTTAGCTGCATGCTTAACCAAGCTGAAAAATCTGGGATCCTTACTGGTCTACCCGTCAGGAAGAAGAAACTCTCTATAAATCACTTATTCTTTGTAGAAGATAGTATCCTCTTTTGCAAAGCAAACTCAATCGAGTGGAGCAGACTACACTTCTTGCTGGAATCCTATAAGTCAGCCTCGGGTCAAAGACTTAACAAGGAGAAGTCATCAGTCTACTTTAGCAAGAATACACCAGAGGAATCAAAAGAGATCCTCACTAGCATTGCTGGAATAAGAGGAACCAACTCCTATGAAAAAAATTTAGGCTCACCAGCTTTGATTGGAAGATCCAGATCCAAATCTTTTAAAGGTATCCTTGACAAGGTGCAGGCCAGAATAACAAATTGGAATAACAAATTCCTCTCCTAAGCAGGCAATGAGGTCCTCATAAAAGCCATTATCCAAGCCATCTATGCGTATAGCATGGGGATCTTCAAGCTTCCAAGGCAGTTAATTCATGAGTTGAACAAACTGGTGAGAAACTTTTGGTGGGGTCAGAAAAACCAGGAGACAAAAATCCACTGGGTTCACTGGAACCAGCTGAAGAGAGCAAAAAGTAAAGGAGGTTTTGGGCTAAGAGACTTTGGAAATTTCAATCAAGCTCTTCTCGCCAAACAAGGGTGGAGGCTAATCACAAATCCTGATTCCCTGGCAGCAATGGTGCTTAAAGAAAAATACTTCCCTAAAACAGATTTCCTAAATGCCAAATTAGGCCAGAACTCATCCTTTCTCTAGCAAAGCTTTTTGGCAGCAAGGAATTTGCTTAAAGAAGGTTTGTTGTGGAGAATAGGAAATGGGGAGACAGTTAGCATTTGGCAAGATAGATGGCTACCAAGGCAGAACTCCTTCAAACCACAAAGTTCCCTCAGGTTCATCCATGCCGACACTAAAGTCTCCTTCCTTATTGACAAACCGACAAATCAATGGAAAGAGGGCCTGATCTCAACCATGTTCACGAAGGAGGAAGCTGACCTAATCAAAGGCTTGCCTCTAAGTCCCTATCCTGGCCCAGATAAACTACAATGGAGATGTACCACCTCTGGCCAATTCAGTGTTAAAAGCGCATACAATCTATTGACAGAATGGATAACCAAAAGTAAGGCCAATCCTCAAGCCCTCCTTCATCACAAGCCCCATGGACAAAGCTCTGGAACCTGGACATTCCTAATGCAGCTAAATCCTTTCTCTAGAGAGCATGTCTAAACTCTTTACCTACCCGAGTCAATCTAGAGAGAAGGAAGATCACAGAAGATCCTACCTGCCCAATTTACAAGTTACAGCCTGAAACTACTGAGCATATACTATGGGATTGCCCCTCTGTAAGAGATACTTGGGCTCAAAGTACCAGGAAATTGCAGAAGACAAGCCCCATATTCCACAATTTTGCAGACTTAGTAGATGGATTCATAGAAGCTCTAGACCAAGAGGACCTCATGACATTTGCCATTACTTCATGGCTCATATGGAAGAGGAGGAATGCCCAGGTTTTCAATGGTTTATTCACGCATCCAACTAATCTTATCCAGCAATCGAGACAAATGGTGGAGGAGCTACACCATATTTCAACACAAAAGAGGCCTCCAACAAACACCTACAAGCAGCCAACCAAATGGGAAGCCCTACCAGAAGGGAGTTTGAAACTGAATTGGGATGTTTCCATAGATAAAGTATCCTGTCAGGTAGGAGTGGGTGCAATCCTTAGAGATTGGCAGGGCCGAGTTCTAGCCACTCTCAGAATGAAGCGTGACCTTTATCCTGATCCTACCTGCCCAATTTACAAGTTACAGCTTGAAACTACTGAGCATATACTATGGGATTGCCCCTCTGTAAGAGATACTTGGGCTCAAAGTACCAGGAAATTGCAGAAGACAAGCCCCATATTCCACAATTTTGCAGACTTAGTAGATGGATTCATAGAAGCTCTAGACCAAGAGGACCTCATGACATTTGCCATTACTTCATGGCTCATATGGAAGAGGAGGAATGCCCTGGTTTTCAATGGTTTATTCACGCATCCAACTAATCTTATCTAGCAATCGAGACAAATGGTGGAGGAGCTACACCAGATTTCAACACAAAAGAGGCCTCCAGCAAACACCTACAAGCAGCCAACCAAATGGGAAGCCCCACCAGAAGGGAGTTTGAAACTGAATTGGGATGTTTCCATAGATAAAGTATCCTGTCAGGTAGGAGTGGGTGCAATCCTCAGAGATTGGCAGGGTCGAGTTCTAGCCACTTTCAGAATGAAGCATGACCTTTATCCTGATCCCTTAACAGCAGAGGCCTACGCTTCTCTACAGGCTGCTCTTTTCTGCAAATCATTGGGATGCAAACACATTATTATGGAAGGTGATTGTCTGCAGGTTGTAACAGGTCTCCAATCACCAATGGATGCAATTACATATGCAGGAAAGCTTATAGCAGACACCAGGCTAACTCTTGACTCCTTCACTCGCTAGTCTACAAGGCACACTATTAGAACAAACAACTCTGCTGCTCATGCCTTAAGCAAAGATGCTTTATGTATCAGTGGTTGTACCACCTCTTGTGATTCAGTTCCCATTTGTATTTAGACTCTTGTTTAAGTTTTTAATACAAGTCTTGATAATTTCAAAATATATATATAACTAGAATATTAATAAATACCAACTATTGAATAATGTGCTTTCTTAAAGTTCGAACGGACATTATTTACGTTCGAAGGTGCAAAAACTTGGGCGGGAGATTTTCTGCTCGATTTCCTTGCTCTGTGATGAGCATTTACGTCCGAACGTTACAATTTAACATTCGAACGTTAATGTATGTCTTTTGAGAGGAAATTTATAAACGTTCAAACGTTACAATAATATACTTTCGGATGTGAAAAAATTTGTGAGGGCAATTTCCCGCTCAATTTTCTTGTTCTGTGAAGAGCATTCACGTCTGAACGTTAATGGATGAAATTTGAGAGGAAATTTATAAATGTTCAAAAGTTAAATTATATACATTCGGACGTTAAAAAATTTGGGCGGAAAATTTCCAGTTCGAATTCGATCTCTGTCATGGGAAGTAAAATTGCAACATTCGAACGTTTCAACTGAAAATTGAGTAGGATGAAATGAACGTCCGAACATACAACTTAAACGTTCGAACGTGTCATCAAATGAAATGTTTTTTGCATGAAAATACACACGCGAGGAAGCAGAGTCATTTTTGCTTCCCCTGTGCGCGAAAGAGAGAGAGAGGGTGAGAGAGGGTTGTGGGTTAGAGAGAGAGAGTTATAGTGAGAGAGGGTTAGAGTGAGAGAGAGTAGAGTGAAAGAGGGTTAATATTTTGGAACTATTTTGGTAAGGAAAAACCCTTTTTCTTTTTTATTTTTTTGCAATTTTATGATATTTCTCGTGTTTTTATTTTTTATTTTATATATATATATGTCTCTAACAAGCTAGTGTTGTATTTTTTTGAAGGATTGGTTGTTTTGGCAAGTTGAAAGCTTTTGATTTGTAAGAGGATATTGTGAGTACTAGGTATATTTCTAAACTATAGTAATATGTTTATACATTTTGTTGTGATTTTATTGTGGATAATGATGAATATGGGATGTGTATAATGTGAGTTGATTGTGACTTTTGATGAATTGGATATAGGTACAATATTGTGAGTTGAGTAGTGAATTTTGATTGTATATATATAGTGAATATGTATCAATTGGGTATTGATGAATTAGAATGAATTAAATTGTTTATATTGATGAATTGGAAGGAAATTTTTGTGATATGGATAGTGCAATATGATGAATTCAAATAAAAATTTTTGTGTGTTTATGCTTACTCTTAAAATGGAAAGTTGTGTTGTGTTTATGCTTGCTCTTGAAATATTGTGATTATTGTTTGTGAATTTTGTGAATATTTTGTGAGTTTATGGTGTTTATTGATGTATTAATATGTGTAGAAATATTGTTGTGGGAATATTGTGAATATGTTGTGATATGGATGATGCATAATGTGAAAAGAAAAAACCTAGAGAAAAAAAACTTTCCTTACGTGAACTTTGCATGCTCTGCTAGGGTTCCTTCTGTGCGGCGCAGGTTTTTTGTGGGCAGTGATGAGCAGCCCTTCGGTGGCCTCTGGTCTTGGCGGTTTGGCCACGAATCTGGCAGGGCCCCCTCTAGTGGAGTTGGAGCAATTTGCTGGTATGGAAAACAGTGATCGTCGTTTGTTCGTGGAGGCGCTGTAGCAGCCTATCCCTCCTCCAAAGTTCAAACTCCTTGTCTGGCGGCCTGAGGTAATTAATGGTGAACTAGGTTTTATTTTTTTGGGATACTGAGATGGAAAAGGCAGTCGAAGAACTGAAATATGCCTTAGTTCTTAAGTTTTTGTCCTCCAGACCTTCCATTGACGTTTTACGGAAACATATCATAAAATCATGGGGGTTTAGTGAGGTGCCTATGATCAGTTTTATGGATGATTTTCACGTTCTTTTGCATCTTGTGAATGAGAAAGATTATTTTCATGCTTGGGCACGTGAAGGTAGGGTGGTGGCAGGAGTTTCATTTCAGTTGTTCAGTTGGTCGGTGGGTTTTGATCTGAAAAAAGAACCTCCATTGCTCCTCAATGGATTTTTTTGCCCGGTCTTCCTTTGCATCTGTATAGGTTGGATTGTCTCCAGAGTTTTGCTAATAGATTCGGTAAGTTCTTGGGCACGGATAATGCTATTGTTTATAGAACATGAGCCACAGGTGCACGACTGTGTGTTGCTATGGATCTTTGTGATGAATCGATAAAAGGATTTCCTGTGATGGTTGGGACGCATCAGATATGGCTACCGGTGGTTTATGAGAAACCTGGTTTTTATTGTTCCAAATGCTTTAGGCAAGGCCACACTGAGGTTGTTTGCAGAGTTGGTCAGCGTATTATCCGTGGTATTGACGGGAAGAAGAATGGAAAAGTGGGTGGGCACAAGGAAGGTGTTAAAGAATGGAAGCTAGTGGGTCGGAAGAGTCTGGTGACAGAGTCAGATCATGTGGAAGACTTTGTGAAATTAAACCATGAGCATAAGTCTGAGTCTTTTGATAAAGCCGAGTCTAGCAAGGTAGGTGAAAGAACAGAGGAGGGTGGAAAAGACAATCAGAATATGAGTCATCCGACTTTGATGGCTTGCAGAGAAGGGGTGAGTGTTAGTGGGGAGGGGGGATCATCTCCTCCAGCTCCAGGTTTCTCTAATGATAACATCCCTCTTAATAAAGTGTTGAAATTAAGCTCCGAAGGGTTAGTTGCACAGCAGGAATTGGTTACACGGGTTGCGTTGGCGGACCCAGTGCTTGAAAGTTTTATTGAGGAGGTTCATGCTGTTACTAATGTAGATGCTGGGAAGCAATTGATTGATACTTGTGCCCAAGATAGTGATGAGGATTGCGAAGAAGTCTGGTGCGATAGTGTTCCGTAGGTCCAGGTTGGTTCGGACAAGGTGCAAGATGATATGGAGATCTCTCGCGAGCAGGTTTGCCAGGGGGAGTGGGCGCAAGCTTATGATTCTGAGCATGAAGAAGATGTAATCCCTGTTATGATGGGCAAAGAAAAATTTTATGAGTCGAACGTGGATCACTGCTCGGTAAGAGGTCATTCAAACCAAGTGGAGGAAAAGTCTTTGAGGAAGTTTTTACGGGTTCACACCCATTCCCAAAAGTTGAATCTATGATTGACACGATTATTTTTTGGAATATTAGAGGGCTGGGCCGATCTAGAGGTAGATTGAAGAAGATTATTTCTAAACTCAAGGTTTCTTTATTTGCTATCTCGGAACCTTTTGTTGATGATAATCGTATGGCTACTCTTGGGTGTTATCTGGATTTTAATCATTTTGTTTCTAATGTTTATCAAGGGGTAAGGTTTGGGTGTTTTGGAATAATCCTAATAATTTTGAAGTTGTGCTTTGTACGTCCCAAACTGTGTCTGGTTGGTTTACGTGGGATGCTCATCGTGTTTTAGTCACTTTTGTATATGCTAAGTGTTCTTATATTGATAGAAGAGATCTGTGGCGTGATTTAGAAGAGAGGATAGCTATGGATTAGTCATGGTTAGTTTTGGGTGATTTCAATATTATTCGTAGGGATTCGAAAAGAATTGGTGGGAATCCTCGGCCTATTATTTCGATGCTTGAGTTTAATAATTATATTGATCGGTGTGGTCTTCTGGAGATCTAGCTTTGGCCAGAATATGTCTTGGTGAAATGGGCATGGGGGAGTGTCTCGAAGTTGGGGCAAAACTTGATAGAGTTCTGATGAATAATTTTTTTGCTAGTCTCTTGCCTTTTACTCATTTTAATTATTTGAGTCGGAAATCTTCTAATCACTGTCTGATGGTTGTTTTCTTGGACCGGTCTGTCTCGTCTTATGGCCCTTCTCCTTTTCGTTTTCTTAACATGTGGTGTTTACATGATAGTTTTTTAATGTGTGTGAAGGAAGCTTGGAATAAAAAAGATGTGGCATTTGGGCTTTTAAAGCTTGCTATCCTTCTGAAACGAACCAAGATAGCTCTTCGTGCTTGGAACAAAAATATTTTTGGTAGGGTGGATGTTAATATTTGAGAGCTGGAGGAGAGGTTAGATTTTCTAGAAACCCAACTTCAACTTGGTTTTTCTGAGGAGCTTGTGGATGATTTTGTGGCTACTAAGACTGAGATTGAATTATAGGAAAAAAGGGAAGCTTCTCGCCTTGGCCAAATTGCTAAGAAGAAATGGTTGACCGAGGGAGATCAAAACTTGAAGTTTTTTCATTTAGTCATTAATCAGAGGCGCACTAAGGGCCATATTAATAAAATGGTCCTTGTTGATGGGAGAGTGCTGAATATTGCTGAAGAGGTACATGAGGAGGCTACATAATTTTTTCGTAACTTTCTTTCCGATGCTTCTATGGTGGAACATTGTGATTTGTCGATGATTATTGAGAAGACTATTTCTGATGAAGAGAATTGATGGTTATACGAGCATCCTTCTGAATTGGAAGTGAAGCAAGCTGTTTTTTCTATCCCAAAGAATAGCAGTCCAGGTCCTGATGGCTTTGGTTCCGAGTTTTATATGTACTATTGGGATATTATCAAGGAGGATGTGGTGGAGGCCGCTAGTGATTTTTTCAGGGGTGCTCCTCTTTCTAGGTTTTACTCTTCCTCTTTTATTGTTTTTATTCCGAAAGTGGCTGAACCTTCTAGTTTTGATAAATTTTGCTCGATTAGTTTGTGTTCTGTGGCTTACAAGATTTGTTTGAAGATTATTGTGAATCGTCTTAATTCTATTCTTGATAAGTTGGTTTTGCATGAACAATGTGTGTTTATCCCTGGGCACGGTATTTTTGAGAACATTACTCTTGCTCAGGAGATGGTTCAGTCTTTCCATAAAAAAACTATTGGTGGTAATATTTTGATTAAACTTGATATGGCCAAGGCTTATGATAGGGTGAATTGAGATTTTTTAATGCATTGATCCATGCTTTTGGCTTTTCTAATAATTTTTGCCAGATTATTGCTAATTGTGTGAAGTTTCAGTGGTTTTCTATTATGATGAATGAAACTTTTAAAGTCTATTTTCAGTTTGCTAGGGGACTGCGTCAAGGAGATCCTCTTTCTCCTTATTTATTTATCCTATTGGAAGAAGTGTTGACGAGGCTTCTCCGGAAAAATTTTGTGGAAGGTCAAATTGGTAAATTTAGTCATCCTATTGGTGCTCCTCTGGTCTCTCACTTACTTTATGCAGACGACATCTTTATTTTTGCTAATGGGGGTAAGAGATCTATTTGTAATCTGGTGCATACTCTTGATATTTATGAGAAGTGGTCCAGTCAGAAAATTAGCGGGGATAAATCTGCTCTTTTCCCCTCTAATTTGATCTCAGCATCAAGGAAAAGGAGTTTGTTGAGTCTTACGGGCTTTAAAGAAAGTAAATTTTCGATTACTTATTTGGGTGCTCCGTTGGTCTTTGGTAGATTGACAGCTCGGGTTTTTAAACCTTTAATTGATAAAGTGAGGAAAAAAGTTGCCGGTTGGAAGTTTAAGCTGTTATCACCAGGTGGTAGATTGATTTTAGTCAAGCATGTTCTAACTAGTATGCCTATCCACTTATTGTCTGTGATGAGTGTTCCTTCCATATCTTTGTCTCAGATTAAAGCTTTGCTAGCTAATTTTCTGTGGGGTGAGACTGATGGTAAAAGAAAATATCATTGGAGATCGTGGAGTAAAATTTGTTTGCCTACTAAAGAAGGAGGGTTGGGCGTGCGAGATTTTAAAGAGGTTTAAAAATCTCTCCATATGAAGTTTGCCTTCTGGATTCTATCTTCTAATAATCTTTGGCCTGATTTTTTACGTGCCAAATACCTTCTTCATGGCCATATTCTATTTATAAAGTGAGGCTGACTGATTCTAGATTTTGGCGATCGATAAATAAGGTGCTGCCGGAAGTTATGGATAATGTGTTTGTTTTGGTGTTGGTGGGAATGCTTCTTTTCGGTTTGATCGGTGGTTGGCATCGGGCCCTCTTTCAATAAGGGTTGAGGATATTGTGAATAATGGTTTGCATATTCAAGATTGTTGGACCAATAATTTTTGGGACGAGGGCATTCTTAGGGAGTTGGTTGGTGAGGAGATTGTTGAGGAAATTTTACAAATGCTTACTAATGGTGCCCATGGTTCGGATTTGTTTGTGTGGAAACCTTCTACTGATGGCATTTTTTCTACTAGTACAGCTTGGGAGGTGGTGAGAAAAAAAGGTCAAGAATTACTTTGGCATGATTGGTTTTGGCATAAACTATTACCTAAACGTATCTCTCTTTGTTTGTGGAAAGTTTGGGTTGATTGTTTGCCCGTGGATGTTCGGGTCCAAAGTAAAGGTGTGTCTCTTGCCTCTACGTGTGATTGTTGTGATCGGAGATGCATAGAAAATATTGACCATATTTTTTCTATGGGGCCTGTGGCTATTGATGTCTGGTCTTATGCTAGTATTGCTTTAGGTATCCCTTGTAGGCGCAGTTTATAGTGGAAAAATCGAGTAGCTGCCTGGTTTTCCTATGCTAAAAAATCCTCTTTTAAAGGTACTCTCATTGGCTTTATTCCTTGTCTTATTACTTGGTTTCTTTGGAAGAGAAGATGCAAGGCTAGAATGGATGGGAAGCATGATTCAGCAGTGATGGTCTGGAGAAGTGTTTGTGTGTGGATTAAGTCCTTGGCGAATAACATTAGCTCATCTAGTAAATTATCCATGCATGATTTGAAGATTTTAGAAGACTGTAATTTAGAGAGGCCTAGTATTTCTACGAGACCTGGGAAAATTGTTAAATGGTCTAGGCCTCCTACGGACTGGGTGAAGCTTAATTGCGACGGGAGCTGTAGAGGTAATCCAGGGAGCTCGGGAGGGGGCGGCATTATTAGAGATTGGAATGGTATGGTTAATGGGGCTTTTTTAGCTCATTATGGGATTGGTACAAATAATGACGTGGAAGTGAAAGCTATTCTGGATGGTATTAGATTGTGTAAAAGGAACCATATGGTCAATGTGATTATTGAGAGTGATTCTCAAATTGTAGTTGATTGGCTGCGCAATGGCAAATGCACTTGATGGTATCTTTGGGATTTTTGGGAGCTCGAAGGGATTAATTTTGTGGTGGCTCATCAATATCGGGATGGTAACAGTGTGGCGGATTTTCTTGCTAGAGAAGGGGAAAAGGGGATAAATGTCACGTATAACGGTATCCAAGATTTTCCCCATTTATTAAAAGGTATGGTGATGCTGGATTTCTTAGGTCTCTCGTCTTTCCGTCATTAGTTTTGCTATTTTTGTTTTTGTGTTCTAGGGTTGTTTAGTTTATTCCTGTTATTGTTTTTTTGATAGGCTTGTTTAGTTTTTATTTCCATGTCTTGGTTTAGGCCTGTTAGATTTCTTTGTAGTGTTTTCTATAGGCTTATTTAGTTGCTTTTGTTGTCTTTTTGTTTCTTTGGTTTCTGTTTTTTGGTTTGTTTTGTATTTGGGAGGTTTTTTATTCGCTTATCAAAACTCCCCTATACTTGACTTGTAATCATGGTATTCCTTCGCCATAAGTGAGGGCTCTATTAATAAATTTGGGACGGAGGCACTACCATATGGCTGCCGGCTCTTTCTTAAAAAAAAAAAAAATATTGTGATATGGATTTGAAATATTATGATTATTGTTTATGAATTTTGTTAATATTTTGTGTGTTTATGATGTTTATTGATGAATTAATATGTTTTGGAATATTGTTGTGGGAATATTGTGAATATGTTATGATATGGATTTGAAATATTGTGATTATTGTTTGTGAATTTTTATTGAATATGTTTATATGGTTAGAAATATATTCTGTTTAGTTTGTGGATTTATTGGAATTTTTGATATAATATTTCTTGATGTTTTTTGAATTTGTTCTTTCTTAAGAAAATTATAAGTTTAGGAACTTAATTTAAGTTAAAATTAAAAACATTTGATATACATTTAATTTGGGAATAAATATTTAACATTTAATAAGTATATATAATATATTCATACTAGTTTAATTAGAATATGAATATTATGCAACGTATAAGTAAATAACTTAAGTATATATAAAGTATAATATAAAGATAATAACTATAATATATAATAAATTATTAAATATTCCTACTATTGTGAGGTTCTAAATCATTATATATATATATATATAAATGGGTGAGAAGGTAAAATACTCTTCAAGAAAGAAGTATTGAACCCACCAAATAAGTAGAGAGTTAGAATAAATAGATATACTTATTTAAAGTAAAATATAAAGTAAATAAATAAAGATAAAATAAATGCTTAATTAGAAATTATATACTTCTTGTCTATATAAATAAATAACTCACTCAATTAAGTATATAAATATTAGTAAACATTTTAGACATGATAACTAATTATAACTAATATGTGCTTATTTTTGTAAGTAATTAAAATAAATCAACTTATACTAAATTATAATATAAATATTAAGAAATAAATAAGTATCAATTATAATACAATTGTATAATAAAAATAAAAATTAAATAGGTATCAATTAATACGTAGATATACTTATATAATAACAATTAAAATGATAATTTTAATAATAGTAATAATTAAAATTATATAACGAGGGAGAATAATCTTGAAAAAATGTCTATCAAATTGTTTGACTGTCAAAGTCTCTCTGGCCTTGAGAGTTGTCAAGGCTGGAAAGTTTGTGACAGTTAAGTAATTAGACTAAAATTTAGACATTTTTTCAAGATCATTCTCCTTCGTTGTGTACTGATAGGAAATTTGTGAACATATTCTTACATCTCTCTCTAATTCAACAATATAGCACTATTATTTCTTTAACATTGTTAATTCAAATATTTTGGGCTTATATTATTTCATGTGTTTTTTGATAGATATTGTGTGACATTGCATATCTAACCTTAGACCCATTCAGGAATTAGTGTAGATTTAGGTGTCCACTAATTCCTGAATTGTCTATTGTGGACAGTTTGGGATTATATTATCTATATTGCACATTCTTATTACTCCTTTTGAACACGTTTAGTATAAAGTTTCGATGTCTTCCTCTACTGTTCTTCGAGTATACTGTTCGTAGGGTCACAATCCCTCTATGTGAACATGTATACTTGGAGAATTATGGGGAGGTGCTGCTAAAATTTCTACTGACGTGGAAAGTAGTATAGTGAAGGAATATGTGCAATATGGATAATATAATCTCGAATGGGATAGGACCAACTACCTGATAAAAAGAGCAGTGAGAATTGGAGCATGACATGCATGTGAATTTTCTATGTACGTGTTACTAATAGATATATGTTTTTAGAAATGGACAAAAGTTGGATGCGTTTAGGCGATAGATTTGGAAAGGATTACGCACCCTATGTGCATGGAGTAAGAACCTTAATTGATTTTGGTCGGACCTCTGCTGATAGTCGTGGTTACATTAAGTGCCCATGTTGAGGGTGTAAAAATTTATGTGTGATAGAGTTGGCTGAAATTCAAAGTCATATATTTGTGAACGGTATGGATCTGGGGTATTCCCGATGGATACTGCATGGTGAGCCGTATGCAGAGTCAGCGAATGCATTGTTCGGTCATCCTAATTATTTGCAACACATGGATGATGATTATGAGTGGGATGAGATGGAGGAGATGTTGGGTGACATTGGAGCTGGGATGTTTATGGATGACGTAGACGACAATGCCTCAAGTGGCCAAGGGACTGATTTTGAAAATTTCGCTACAATGTGGGAAATGCAAAGCGCGAGCTTTATCCAGGCTGTACAAAACATTCCAAAATGTCGGTTATTGTGCAGTTGCTCCACATTAAGTCATTGTGTGGGATGTCGACGAAAGCAATAAACATAGTATTGGTGTAACAGCCCGCTAGAAATTCAAAGGTAGAATTTCTATTGGCTTTAGGAACCTCGCGAAAACTCCATAAGTTTTCATGAATCGACCAATCCCCGTGGGTTTTAGTCTGCCAACATAGTTTGTGTTATCACTCACTGTGGTGCCAGAAGTGCGATTCTAATTATTTGAGGTAGTTATAAGTGTCAGAATGCAGTATTGTCTATGCCATTAGACTCAGTTGATTATTTTGGATTTTATGGCGCAATAAGGCTATTTTCATATTTTCAGAAGAAACGCCTGTTTGAAACTATGAAATTATTTTTAGGGGCACTTCGAGGTTGAATTTCGGTAAACGATTTTCACTATAGGTTAATATGAATATTTAAGAATTTTTAGTGCTAAGTTTTTTATTCACTTTTCTGGAGTGAATAGCAACCTCGGTAGGCGCACCAATTGCAGTATTTCAAAATCACAGTGTGGAATGTCCAAATTAGATTAGAGAAGTTTTATTTGGACACTTGGCAAGATCTTAGCCACACATAGTGAATAGTATTAGACACTTGGCACAATGAGGAACGTTTGATGGATTTGAAGGAATCAAGGTATGAGATTATGTCACCTAAGCAAAAACCCTTTTACATCAGATCAATCAAATTGTGCCAAACCAAAGAGGATTTTCACCCTAGTGAAATCCTATATGGTTGGAATCCAACCTTGTTAACCTTGGAAAATTGATTGGGCCAAGTGATATTGGATTTGGACTTGATAGCAACCCAAACCCTCTTTAAACCCCAAAATTGAGGCCCATTCGGTTTAGGCCCATTAAGGCCCACGAATTTGGTCTCATTAACATTGCTTCTTGGCTAAGTTTTCACTCCCACTTGGCTGAATAGATCTTCCAAAAGAGATTCTAGAAGGTTTTGAAGAAAAATATCTAAAGAGCCACCTCACTCTTTCACTCTCACACTCCATCTTGAGATAAGATCTTGTGCTGATTTTTTGGGGAAGAAAAGGCCAACACTCAAGCTCTCTTTCAGTCCTATCACTTTCCATAACCTGTGTAAGAGTCTCTCCAGTCCACTTCCCACGAAGAGCAACTCTCCTTTACACTTTTCTTTGACAAAACACAAAAGACTCTCTCGGACAGTTTTTCTGGTCTCTGTTGAACGCCTTATTCGAAGCTTTTGTAAGTATTTTATCACAAATTTTCCTTCATAAACGTTGTTCCTTTTAGAGTATAGTTTACTTGGATATCTTATTTGTTTCATTTGGAGATCATTTAATCGATCAAAAGTTGTTCAAACCCCAAAAAGGTTAATCTGGGCAATAAACTTGAGAGTGTGTTGTAGTTTGGAGTTTTTGACCAAGCTAATGGATAGATCTTGGTCCGAAATTTTTATGGAGTACTGTTAACATGTGTATATGATTATTTTTTGAGGATTTGTTACATGATTAAAGGTTTTGGTGAAATAATTTCTTAGATCTAGAAACCTAGAAACTGGAAGAGGAAAAACAGTTTCTGTTTTGAGAAAGTTTAAATCTTTTATGGTTTAATCCTAATCCAATGGCTTTGATAGTTTTATTTGAGGATCCTAAGCTTTTTATATACATGTTAGAATGTTGTTTTGACAATATTTGATATTAGTTACGAAGATATGAAATTTTATGCAAGGAGATATTCGGTTAGGCCAAAGTGATGATGTTCTTGGCTAAATTTATGTTTTGATTTATTTTTAACCATGTGATCTTGAATTTGAAGCTTGGATCTGTTTTAGGGCACCTTTTTAAGCCATGTGATGTTTTTGTTTGAAGATCACATCTTTATATGTCATGGATCAAGAGATTAATCAATACAAGTTAGAAACAAAAATCAAAGGAATAGCCTAAGTAAAATTTCGGCCCTATAGAGTTTTAATGGTTGTGTTTAGTTTTAAATTTTTCTGACTTGATATTTGAATTTAGGACAAAATTTACATGAGGTATGTAAATTTTGGTGATTGTTAGAGTTAGGATGCAAAATCCTTAAGTTAGGGGTAAAATAGTCATTTTCTCACATGTAGAGGGTAAAAATGGTAATTTTATTCTAAGTTAATTTTTTTCCACATTTTTAATTGTTAGTAATTAAGTCCTAACTTATAGAAATCATTACTTTCAGTTCCACGTGATCGTGCTTGAGTTTTTGCCTAGAAAATGCGAAGACCGAGGTAAGTTAGCTTTTAACTTACTAGCAGTTTAATGTGTGTGAGTGATAAGTAAAGGAACTACAGTGTATGTATGTATGTTATAACATGTGTCATGCCAAGTCATTTCATATTTATCTGTTACACAAAATTTATTCTGTCATGAGTTATTCATTTATTACACAAGATATTCTGTCACGTATTGCTATACATTGCAAGTATGTCATGTTAAGTTAAGTATGTCATCTGTTACATGTATGTCATGTCATTTAATATTAATTGTTTCAAGCATGTCATGTTAAGTTGTTGACTGTTACATGTTATGCCATGTTAAAAATGTTGTCTGTCACATGTTATGTCATGCTACAAAATATTTTTTGTCAAGAACGTCATGTCTTTCTACTTACGTTCATGTACGTCTTTGTACAGTTAAGTTATTGTTCAGTTCATGGTTATTGTTAAATCATGGTAACCCCATGAGATAAGAATACGCAATTATGGAAACCCCATGAGATAAGTATACGCAATCATGGTAAACCCATGAGATAAGAATACTCAATCATGGTAACCCCATGAGATAAGAATACGATATCATGGTAATCCCATGAGATAAGACTACGCTATCCTGGTAACCTCACGAGACAAGAGCATCATGGTCATTCCATTAGATAAGACTACGCTATCGTGGTAACCCCACGAGACAAGAGTATCATGGTAATTCTATGAGATAAGACTACGCTATCGTGGTAAACCCACGAGACAAGAGCATCATGGTAATTCCATGAGATAAGAATATATTTCAAGTTCATCTTAAGTCTCAGATCATGTTGATGATAAGTAAAGAAGTCAGTTCAAGCTCATGAAAAGTTAAGTTTAAGTTCAAGTTCATGATAAGTAAAGAAGTCAGTTCAAGCTCATGAAAAGTTAAGTTTAAGTTTAAGTTCAAGTTCATGATAAGTAAATAAGTCAGTTCAAGTTCATGCAAAGTTAAGTTTTAGTTCAAGTTCAAGTTCATGTCAAGTTAAGCTTCAGAATTCAAGTCCAAGTTCATATTAATTAAAGAAGTCAGTTTAAGTTCATGTTAAGTCAAGTTTCAGATCAAGTTCTTGTTAAGTCAAGTATCAGTTTAAGTCCAGTTTAGTTTAAGCAAATCAAGTTCAGTTCATGCTTTAGTTTATGTTATGCTGTATGTCAAGTTATGATATGATTATTTATGATTTTGATTATGCATTCATACTTTTACTGCCACGCATGCATCATTAACCTGTGTGAAGGCTTTCTGTTAACTTACTGAGATTTGTAATCAAATCTCACTGTGGTAGTCCCAACTACCATTCCCCCCAAATGGTAGATCTTGTTACAGGATTTGAAGGAGAACCGAGAATCGACCAACTGGAAATGGTCGACTAAGTGACTGTGCGACGTAGATGATAGTACAGTAGTTACCTCAGATTACCACTTGTATTGTGGAGTTCAATTTCCAGCACTCTTTTGATCTCAACTATTTTGGACTAGTGTTGTGATCTCAGTTGTTTAGTATGTCATTATATATTAAGTACGTTTTCAGTATTTGAGATATTTCAGTTTGGTGCATAGTATTGCTAAAAAAAAATTATCCGCTGCGAATATTTCATAATGCTAGATGCATGTTAGGAACATTGCATCTTATATGTCATGAACGGGGCATGTAACCTTGTGTTGCATGTCTCGACGCTTCAAATGTCCGTTCGATCCCAAGCAGAATTTGGGGGCATCACAATTGGACTTATTTAACGAGGTGCTTCCCGAAGGGTCTGCATTGCCAAAGAACTTTTGTGAAGCGAAACATTTGAGAAAGAGATTAGGGTTTGAGTACAAGTTCATAAATGCATGTAATAATGATTGTGTTTTGTTCTGAAAGGAGAATGAGGAGAAACAGGCATGTCCTGTATGCGGAGAGTCGAGGTGGCAGGCTAAGAAAAACATGCCGGTTAAAGTGTTGCGATATTTTTCCTTGAGACTTAGGTTGCAAAGACTATATATGTGTAAGAAAACATCTGCTGATATGAGGTTGCACGGGGAGAAAAGAGTTAAAGATGACACATATATGAGGCACCCAGCTGACTCACTTGCGTGGTAATCTTTTGATGATCAATACCCAGAGCTTGGGATAGAAGCTCGGAACGTGCGTCTGGGACTCACAACCAATGGATTCAACCCTTTTGGAAATATGAGTACAAGTTATAGCACTTGGCCTGTAGTGTTGATTCAGTACAATCTTCCACCATAGAGTTGCATGAAGGCGCCCAAATTTTTGTTAACTTTACTTATTCCCGACCCAAGATCACCTGGGAATGACATTGACGTATTCATGCCGCCGTTGATTGAAGAGCTGAAAGAGTTATGAGAAATGGACGTCAGAACTTATGATGTATCCATATCGACATCTTTTCAGATGTATGCTGCAGTAATGTAGACGATAAATGACTTTCCGGCATATGAAAATCTTTCCAGTTGGAGTAGTAAAAGGAATTTAGCGTGTCCAACATATAATAAAGAAACTACTAATGAGTGGTTAAAATATTTTCAGAAGTTGTGTTTTATGGGTCATCGACGTTATCTACTAGCAAATCATGCATGGAGAAGAGAATGCGCTAAGTTTGATGGGAGAGTAGAGGACAAAATTGCACTAAATGAGTTGTCTAGAGAAGAGATAGTGAAACAACTGGTACATATTAGAGCGAACAATTTTGATAAAGGTCGGGGTAAGAACAAGAGAAAACGAGGCTCAACAGAATTGAATTGGACAAAGCGTAGTATTTTTTTTTGACTTGCCGTATTGGTCGTCCTGCATGTTGCGACATAGTTTGGATGTAATGCACATAGAGAAGAATATATGTGATAATACACTGGGTATATTGATGAGCATTAACCAAAAGATAAAGGACACGATCAAGACGAGGAAAGATTTTGAGAGAATGAGAATTAAACATAATCTACATTTGCGGGTGGAAGCCAATAGGGCGGTCATGCTGCATGCATGTTTTACGATGACGAGGGAGGAGAGGATGGAATTTTGCAAATGGTTGCAAGGTGTGAAGTTGCTAGATGGTTATTTTTCAAATATTGGTAGATGCGTGAGTCCTGATGATTGGAAAATTAGTGTATTGAAAAGTCATGACTGCCACGTATTTTTGTAGAAGTTATTATTGGTGGGAATTCGTGGGAAGCTGACATCTAATGTACATGTTGCCCTAACCGAACTCTATATGTTTTTTAAGGATTTGTGCGCTCGGGTAGTAAATCAAGATATGTTGCAGAAGATGGAAGAAGACATTGCTACTATACTCTGTAAATTCGAGCATATATTTTCACCATCATTTTTTGATGTTATGGTCCATTTAGCAATACATTTACCCCGGGAGGTACTGTTGGGTGGATCGGTGCAGCTCCGTTGGATGTATCCAGTTGAAAAATATTTGAGTCGACTGAAGCGCACTGTTAGAAATAAAGCCAGAGTTGAGGGTTCAATAGTAGAGGCCTATATACACGATAAATGGTTAACATTTTGCTCTCTATATCTTCGTGGTGTTGAGACACAATTTAATCGTCAAGAGCAAAATGCTGATCTTGCTGCTCTGCCTCCTTGTGAGCTATCAGTGTTTTTCCAGAATGTACAACCCTTGGGTGCACAAACGGGTTACGATTTAATTGATGGAGAGTTGGGTAAATTTCGGTGGTACGTGCTAAATACTTGCAGAGAGATTGATGACTATCTCAGGTATGTCGTTGCATGTTACAAATAATTCTAGTTAAATTAATTTAACTATAACTCTTGTGCTCAAAATAATATTCTTTTGCACTTATATACGGTGAGCACATGGACAAACTTAGGACGGAAGGCGTAGAAAATATAGAGGCAAGAGACGAGGAAGAATTTCCTGGATGGTTTGAACAACGTGTATGAACTAAATTTACATATATGTTAGATTTTTAAACTTTTAACTCTGGGTAACTTTTAATAAGTATATACTATTTCAATTGATAGATTTTGGAACAACGTGCTCGTGATCTCGGATTAGTTTCTCCTGAATTATATGCATTGGCCCGTGGTCTTTGAAATAGAGCACTTCTATACACTGCATGTACAGTTCGAGGTTATAGATTCCATATTCTGGACCATGAACGTAATAGAAAGACTCAAAACTGTGGTGTGTTGGTCAAGGGGAGTCATGGAACAGATGATATTGACTATTATGGTGTCATACGTGATATTATTGAATTGAAATATCTGGGTGGGTCTGTAACATATGTCTTTAAATGTGATTGGTAGGATTTAGGCGGTGGTCGGGTTTCAATAAATAGGGATAATCACTTTACGAGTGTCAATCTGTATCTAAATGGTACGAGGATGATCAATTTGTATTGGCTTGTCAAGCTACCCAAGTCATTTACTTGTTTGATCCAATGAAAAATGCGGATAAAGATAGTGGAGAGATAACTTGGCGAGTCGTACAAAAATTTATCCCTCGAAATATAAATGAAGCAGGAACAAATGCGGATTACGAGAATAGTGGAGATGAAGATGACACTTCGATTGTAAAGGCCTACCAAGAAGATGGAAAGGGTATTAACTTGTTTGTTGACCTCGGTGCACTCGAGTTGCTCCCCTTGTGTAGAAATGACATCCCACCCGTCTTTCTCGACTTGTCTGTCTTAAATGATCATTCAATTCAAGTAAGTGAGGAAGAAGAAGAAGAAGACAAAGAAGAATCTGAGGAAGAAGTGGATAAGGAGGACGAAGAAGAGGTTGATGATGGAGACGAAGATGTTATTGAGGGAGATTCTGAAACAAGCATGGAAAATACATCCAAAGATGAAGAATAAAAGTACTAAATACTTCATTCATATAGGTGACTATAGAATATTATACTTTTCATAATTTCTTCTAATAAAATTTCTTTATCATATTAATCATGCCTCAGGGATGCCGCCAAAACTACGATGAAGAAATGTGTCTCCTCCGCCAAGTCCAAGTCCCGAACCAGTTGAGGACTCCCCACCCGAGTGTTTCGCTCCTAAAGATCAAGTTAACAAGCAAGAGAACGACAGCCAGTTGACACCTACCAGTAAAAAAATATTGTTGATAGTTAATTATATATTAATACTTTTGTCTTAATAACTATATAACTATAATTATATTATTATCTCTTAGTTGATGCATCTGCTCGTTGCGGTTGTGGCTATACACATTGCATTTCTCTTGAGAAAAATAGAAGACACGAACAAATCAAGGCCATCATTCCTGATAATTCCACTGGAAGAGTGACTGATAGTGCAACAGCTCTTCCTCCAATATTGGCATAGTAGTCCAAGCTTATGCTCCATTTTATGTGCGATCATGGCGAAATGTACCGTTCGAGATTAAGGAGCATATTCGGAGTCGTGTGCTGGTGAGTTTACCTTGAGAGTACATTTTTTTTCACCTAGATTAGTATATCATATTTTTGACGTAATTCACTTATAAGGATGAATTTGACCTTGACTTTGGCCGTAGCGAGGATTCGAGAACTGTGAATGAGTTGATGGCTACACTATTCCAACGTCACAAGGGACGATGTCATGACCACTTCAAGAAGTTTGAGATGTTGGAAGAGGCTGCGCAATCCCCTTTCTAGCAGATCAAGTTAGATAATTGGAGAAAGTGTTGTGATCTTTTCGCAACTCTAAATTATCAAGTATTCTAAATTTATATCCTTTAATTATTTACATTTATATTTGGGCTATATATTATATGTATATATATTACAATTAATATTTTTAATTAATTTTGTAGTACTTAAGTTCTACGAATACACAGAATAGATCCGCTCTAACTATCCACCATCGTACCGGTTCAATGTTATTCCACTGTCTTCCTAATAAAATGGTAATTAATAAATTATAGAATTCATTTATTTTTCTGATATTCTTTTATTTAAGTACTAATGTTATCTTTTTAAAATTGCTAATGTCGCTTTGTTAGAAAGGTGATGATCCTGAAAACATTTTCCTCATTCATGTCTATGTTGCTGCTTACATTAATGAGCGTAGTGAGTGGATGGGTCCTGCCGCTGCAGATAATCACGTAAGCGGTGTTAATTTTGTTAAATTAATTATGCAACATGTGAATAATTTATTTTTTAATTGTATTTCTTTTAATACGTTACTTATTGTGTGTTTTCTTTCAAATTGCAGGACAAAATGATGGAGATGCAGTCAGCTTCTAGGGAATCCTCTCTGAGTGACATAGACATATTCATGCAAGTGCTTCGGCCCAAGTCTAGTATGGCAAGAGGTTTGTGATGATCTTTCAAGCATTCTAGTTCTTCCTCATCCTCATCGACTTTACAAATTAATAATCCTACCAAAGATTTAGAAGCCACACGACGCGAGAAGGAGTATATGAGGTCGAGACAGCAAGAGTTGGAGTCCCTCTTAGAGCGACAGTCTCATTTAGAGACGCATTTTCAGTATCAACAGAGAGACCAGGAGGAAAGAATACGTAATGAAGTCCAAGAGCAAGTGCAGCGGGAGATGATGGTGCAAATGGAGCGTGTTATGTTATTACAACAGAATCGCGGTGGGCGAGGAAAGAAGGAGAAATGAATTTTATCAGTGTATATAACTTTTAATATCTAATTTTAAAATTTTATAAGACATTGTTAGTTGTTAAATGATGGTGTGTAATATGATACAATTTGCATGTTTTTTAATTTTATGAAATTAGTGTTTCTGATCTGTACGTTCGAATGTAAATAAAAAATACTCAAACATAAGTTCACATTCGAACAAATGTTCGAACGTAATTATACAAAATTATATCATAACATTGGAACGTACTTGTCAACGTTCGAACGTACTCACCCTCAAACGAACAAAACGTTCAAACGTTTAACGTTAGAAGAAACCTTCGAATGTACCACGTGCGTTCGAACTTTTCTTCGTTAACATTCAAACAAACATCCGAACGTTATACTCGTTACGTTCGAGCATTGGTCCATTAACGTTCGAATAGAAATTTGAACATTTATTGCAATTAGCGTCCGGACATATAAACGTCCGAACGTAAATATGATATGTTTGAACTATAATCAACGAATGTCAACTTCTGTCATTCGAATATCAATTGGTCGGGTTGACGTTCGAATGTTATATTTGATGTCCGAAAGTTAATTTCTATGATAGATCTCATCCGTCACAAAAAATGGAACGTTCGAACGTTACTTCAAACAGAACACCTCCAACTGTTACTAAAAATATTTTTCGTGACGGTTTCCTCTATCACAAAAGATAAATTGTGTTGTAGTGATATAAAAGACCGATTGAAGAGAATTCGGGGGGAGAGTTCAGACAATTTCTTCGGAGTTTTTCCGCAGTTCGGTTCTTGAGAGAATTTTGTTGTTCTTGTTGAAATGGACACCTAAGTCCTTAAGTAAAGCTAGGGTTGAACTTGCACAATTGAGGGTGTTTTAAATTTATTTTTGATTCATGTGATTGTTCTTTATTAATGCAAACTCTTGTTTATCATTCTCTAGTTATCAATGGTATTTTCTCATCTCCAAATAATTTTGGAATTGATTTCCCTCATAGATTCAGTCATGCTTTTTCAATAGAATGGTTAAGATCCTTGATTATTTTTGGATTAATTCATTGCCTTTATTGATTTAATTCTTTGCTGTAGTATTGCCCATTAGGTGTATTGTCGTTGCTGGGTTTTGTCAATGAGGATGATAATTCACAGAGTTTTAAAAAGTAATGAATGATTTATCAAAGAGTTATCTTTCGATTAATGTGGTTTGTAGTTCTATATCTTCCAATTGGGGACTTTGGAGTTGAATCCCCAATTGTGTAATTCATTGAATCAAGAATAAACAGAAATACCCGATTTGTGCAAGGAATTCTTGATGCTTTGCTATTTGTAATTTGAGTAATCCTTATTTTCATCCTTGTAATTTTAGTTGCTAAATCGCATTAAAGCCAGTTCTTTCTTATTTGATCAACAAACATTTTCCTTTAAGTTCTTTTATTCTTTTTGTGTTTCTTTAATCTGTCTCCCTGAGGAATCGACACTCCAAAGCTGTGCTACAACTACCGCGTTATTTTTTGGCATAATCAAGTGAGATGAGAGAGAGAGAGAGAGAGGCATAGGGCTGTTGGGAAGGTGGATGGAGGTGGTCGTGGTCGTGGGGCTTAACGGCGAGCTTGTGGGGCTACCCATGGTGGCTGCTAGTGGGGCCGTGGAGAGAAACCTAGGGAGGAAGGAGAGAAGGGCTACAGGCATGGGCTTCAGGGAGGAGAGAGGGAGATCTACAGGATGATGGGTGATTGGGGGTGGCCGGCGACATCGTGAGGTGGTTTATGGTGGCAGTAGTGGGTGGTTGTGTGTAACCTGACTGTCGGTGACCACTTGGCTAGGGAGGAGTAAGACTGTTCATCCGGAACCAGGGTTGCAAAACCCGGACTCATCCGGTTCGGATACTGGTATGAAACCCGGTACCCAGGTTATACATATTAAAAAAAAAATCTTCGTTCTCTCAATCACTCTCTTTCTTGCCCAAAGTCCAAACCGAAACCCTAGCTCTCTCTCTCGCTCGTATCTTCTACTTTCTTTCTCTCGCCCAAATTGCATCTCCTACTATCTCCCTCGCCCAAACGGAAACCTTAGCCTTTAGAGTTTCCGCGGTCCTTTCTCTTTCTCTCTCTCTCTCTCCGAAGACTTGAGCCATGAAGACTTTGGGAGTGAAATGTGAATAGTGGGTAAGCTGCTGTTCTTTCCTTTTTTGGGAAAAGAAAATCTTTTTGAGGTACTTGGATGTTTTCAAAGCAGATCGGTATTTTCTCAAAAGTTCAATAACTCTTTTTTCAGTTTTGACTCTGTGTGCTTTTATCGTGTATTGATAAGAATAGACACTCTATGGTTTCGTTAAGCTCTAGACCCTCAAACCAAGGGTTTTGTTTTGATGCTGAGAGATATGTTAGTGTTTGGAAGAAATGGTTTTGTTTTCATTTCTTTGTGTTTTATGCCCAGATCTAGGGTTCCTTCATTTTTTTTTAATTGTTGGAGTCTGCTGGGCCTTTCCTTTATGAGAGTGGTTTCTTATTTGTTGGTATTTTTAAAAGAAAATTTCTATTTTTTGAGTTTTTTGAAATTTAAAGGAAAAATGTTATTTTTGGGTGCTTGTAGTTGGAGGCATCAACAAATCAGGAGTTGAATCAGAGCAATCCACTGTTTCAACTTCCCTTTAAGATTCTCTGTAGCTTCACGTGTTGAGTTGCTGGTATTTCTCTACTCGATTCGTCTTTTGTTTTTCCCGTTACCCTTATGTTTTTGTTTATATGTTTGGTTAGTGGGAAAACTAGGGGAAAGAAAATTTGTGCTTGATTGCAACTTATTCTGTTGTATGTAGTTTTTTTTTTAAACCATGATAACCCCAGTTGAGCTATATGCAATAACTAAATTAGATTGTTTGTTCCAGCAGTTGGTATTATTATTTTTTCTTTTGGATTATGGTGTTTTTGAGATTTAGTTTCTTTAAAATGCTACTATGTGTATCTAATTGTAACCTTCACGTGCTCTAGTTTTCTTAGTTCACTCTGTCTGCTGTGTAATGAGTTATTTTCAGAAAATAACGTGTAGAATTTGTGAGAATGGTTTTTAGGAGTTCCTTGAATATTTTTTATTTTTTGTAATGAAGCATTCAAGTTCTAAAGTCTGTTACTTATTTTCTCAACTATTGTTCATACTGAAATTGCATTTAAAGCTTGGGACTTGAATTTTGATCTTTTACCAGAGTTAGCAAAGATCTTTCTACTTATTTCTAAAAGGATGCCACCACTTTGTTTGTCATTGTTCTTTTATCAAAAGAATTATTTGTCATTGTTGATGCATTGAAGCCAAATATGTAATTGTTGATGTAGATTTCGTCTTATTTTTAAGTTGTCTCAAACTTAGCGACTATTTGTTTGTCATTGCTGCTTCATTGGAGCAATATATATTAGGGTGAACCAGTTTGCATCACTTATTGTGGTATGAGATGCTAATTTCTTTGTTGATTATATTGGACCAGGGATGAGAAGACTTCTGAAGAGCAATGCCAATTTTTGTAGTCATTTGGGGTAGAGATAGCATGAACGTTCTTAGCAAAGTTCATGTTTGTTGTTATGTATTGGAGTTTGACTCAAGCAGTTTATTGTGTTTTGTAATGTAATATATAAATACCAAACAATGGAATATGTAGTGGATTGCATGATGTATGCATGCATTTTACATGATGAATATTGGATTTTTCATTTTCTTTTACATGCATTTAGATAAAGAAGTTAATTAGTTGTTTATAGCTTTAGTTATTTTTGACATAAATTTAGTTTTCCATTTTGATACATTTTTATTATTATAGAATATTCAATGCATTAGTATTATGCTTTTCAACATCACTAAAAAATTTTAATAAAATATAGGTTTTTTATTAAAAAAAAACTATGTTTTTCAAAATTATTTTTCTTGAAAAAATTGTAATAAAATATAGTGTTAGATTAAAAAAAATATGTTTATCAAACTATTTTTTTCTGCTGTTGAAAAAATTTAACAACATATAGACTTTTGTTAAAAAAAAAAAATCGGGTACAATTCGGAACTGGATTTCCTGGTTTCAAAACTCGGATCCACCTGGGTTTCGGCTCGGGTTGGAATCCGGATCAACACCCCTAGGGAGGAGTGATGGCGGCTGCGGTGTAGAGAGAGGCGCAGAAGACTCGGGAACCCTAATGCACGTGGGGGGAAGATCTAAATCTAAGTGTTCTCAAGTGAAGTGTTAAGGAAGTGGGTGTTATGAAGTGTATGACCAACGATAGGTTGACTGAAGAAGAAGGGCTGGGCTCATTCGGCTTGGGCTTAAGTGAATTGTCACTAAGCCGTGTTACTCATGGCTGGATTTCTTTTGTTGTAATTTCTTTTTGTTGTTGTTTCCTTTTCAGATGTAATTCATGAAGCCCAATATAGGCCCATGGCCTTTTATCATGTGTAGGGTTTTAGCTTTATAGTGGCGCCGTTAGGTGTCTATGATGTTTATGCCAAAAATTGATCAATATTTGAATTTACTGTTCCCTGCTTCTCTTTCTCAACCCAGGATGAAAAAGCATCCCTTAGGGAAGGCTTATTCCAGTGTGTTACAAGTGGTATCTAGAGACACTGTTACCTGTGCAATTTACAAATCTAGGGCTGAAGGTACTAGGCTAAACCAACTTCAGGATGGGCTTAATGCCCTAAACTTCAGAATCTCAGTATCAAGAGCTAAAAATATCCACAGATTCAAAACTGTCCCATATAGATATAGAGATAGCAACACTAAAATGGCAAATACACTGAAGGAATGCACTACTGTGGATACAACGGGTTTAGACCATGAGAAACTTCCTTATGGTCAATGGCTGAGAGTGGGGTTTTCCAATCCTTGACAGGGAGGGAGGCCTGACACTGGTTTTTCGACAGTTACAGAGCCATGGACGACTGCTGTGGGGATGGCGGCAGCTATTCTGATGGGTACCAAGGCTAGTGGTGATAAGGATCCGAGAGTTGCGGAGACAGTTATTTCTTCTCCAAGTGGAAATGTGGGCGAGGGTTTTCTGGTACCTGACGTAGTGGAGCCACATGTGGGGGACGTTGTTGCCCCCGTTTCTTTAGCAGAAACTGTTATGTTGGAGAAACAGGTGATTGAGGAAGGGGTTTCGGATTTGGTTGAGCAGATAAAGGAGGATGATGGGCTTTTGGAAGTAATTATTCTAGATGGGTCTCATATGGGCTTGGGTCTGGGTTTCGGCCCAACTAGTGGGCCTTTCTTTTCTCACTTATTCGGTCCATCCCAAGTTAAACCATGGAAGAAATCTCTTCAGACTTGGGGGTGAGTATCTGAGGCTAGGGCTGCTCGCGTGTTACTTGGCTCTCCTCAGGGGGGTGACGGCAATCTAGATCCTCTCCTGGTGAAGAGCACTCATGGCAAGAAGAGAAAGGGAGCTGTGCTGTTGGAGGAAGATTCAGTCTAGTGTAAACGTTTTGTGAAATTTGTTTCGGCAGATTCGGTTCCAGATCGAAAGGTGGCGGCTGTTAAATAGCCCCGCCGGGTCTAATGAAGCTCCTTAGTTGGAATCTCCGTGGGCTAGGGAACCCATGGAGTATTCGAACCCTTTGTGACTTGCTTACGAGGGAAGCTCCTGACATTCTTTTTCTGCAAGAAACAAGAATAAACTCTCGGCATATGGATTTCTGTAAGTTTAGATTGGGATTCCGTAATTGTTTTTTTGTTGATAGTGTAGGGCGTAATGGTGGCCTTGCTTTGTTATGGAATTATGCAATTGATTTGGCTATTGTTAATTTCACAAAAAACCATATATATGCTGTTGTTACGAATGGTGATGGGGGGAAATGGTTCTTAACAGGGTTGTATGGGCATCCCGATTGTAGTTTGAGGTTTGAAGTGTGGAGTTTGCTCAAAGCTTTAGGTTGTGGGGTTACTTTACCATGGTTGATGTTTGGGGATTTCAATGAAATTTTCTCAAACTCTGAGAAGTATGGAGGAAATTTAAGGAGTGAAGACCAGTTAAGGGAGTTTCGTGAGGTTTTATATGTGTGTGAGCTTCGAGATTTGGGATTTGTTGGACCTCGCTATACTTGGAGTAATCGGAGGGAAGGGGATGGATTAATTATTGAGCGTTTGGACAGATTCCTAGCTAATTCTTTATGGTGTGAGTTGTATCCACATATGAAGTTTTAGCATGGAGTGACAGCTTACTCTGACCACAACCCTTTGTGGTTAGACACAGAGGGGGGTTATGTTCGAAGAAGGGATAGAAGATTATTTAGATTTGAAGCAATGTGGGTGGGGGAAAAAAATGTTCTTCTATTATTGAGAAGGTTTGGCGACAGGTGGACGGGTCTCCTTCTTTGTGTCGTGTTATGGAGGGTATTTCAGCTTGTGCAGTGGGTTTGGGGCAGTGGAATTAGACTTCTTTTGGACATGTTTAGAAGGAACTGTCAAAGGCCAAGATGCGAATGCAGTTGCTGCGAGAAAATGACCTGAGTCTGTCTTTAATCCATGAGCACAATGAAGCTAGGGAAGAGGTTCAAAAGTGGCTTGAGAGAGATGAATTAATGTGGAAATAGAGATCTCGAGTGCTATGGCTTCGTGAGGGAGATAGTAACTCAAAGTCTTTTTACTCTTAAGGCCACTAATCGAAGAAGAAGAAACAGTATTGTGCAGTTGCAAGATGAAGCTGGAAATTGTTGTAAAGGAGCTCAAATGGATAGATTAATTACTGATTATTTCAATAAGTTATTCACTGCTGAATCACAGGGGGAGTTGGGGGAGGTGGTATCTGGAGTTAAGGCCAAAGTCACGACTGAGATGAATCCTGACTTGTTGAAACCTTATATGGCAGAGGAGGTAGAAGTCGCACTCAAATAGATGCATCCTTCGAAAGCTCCTGGACCAGATGGGATGTCACCATTGTTCTTCCAGAAATATTGACCGGTCATAGGTAAATCTATTACATCTTCTGTGCTTTTAGCCTTGAATACTGGAGAGTTTCCTAGGAAGTTAAATCATACTTTTATCACTTTAATTCCTAAGAAAACTTCTCCCTCCAAAGTAGTAGATTTTCACCCCATTAGTCTATGTAATGTTCTTTATAAGCTTCCCTCAAAAGTCATTTCTAATAGACTAAAAAGGTAATGCCTGAGGTGATTTCAGATTCTCAGTGTGCTTTTGTGCCTGGTAGACAGATCTCTAATAATGTTTTAATTGCTTATGAATTGTTGCATTTTCTGAGATATAAGAGAACTGGAAAAAAGAGATTTATGTTCCTCAAACTTGATATAAGCAAGGCATATGATAGGGTGGAATGGGTATTTTTGGAAAAAATGATGGAGGTGCTTGGTTTTGCTAGTGGATTAATAAGTATTGTGACGAAGTGTGTGAGAACAGTTTCTTTTTCAGTTCTAGTAAATGGGAGCCCAACAGGTAATATTATCCCAAGTAGAGGAATAAGACAAGGCAACCCATTATCTCCTTATCTATTTCTCTTGCGTATTGAAGGTCTTATTTCTCTCTTAAAAAGGACTGTTTGAAGGGAGGTAGTTGAAGGTGTTAGAGTTTGTAGAGGTGCCCCAAAGGTTAATCATCTGTTGTTTGCAGATGATAGCGTCATTTTTTGTAAAGCCAATGTTTCTACTAATGAAAAGATTTAGTCTTTGCTACTTAAGTATGAGAGAGCATCGGGTCAATGTATTAACAAAGATAAGACCTCCATGGTTTTTAGTCGAAATGTGCCTGAGAATTTAAAAGCTGAAATTATGCAACTTTTGGGGGGGGGGGTAGCTACACTCAACAGTATGAGAAGTATTTGGGCCTTCCGCCTATGGTTGGAAAATCCAAGAAACAAGCTTTCTCGGGTATTAAAAAGAGGTTGTGGAAGAATTTACAAGAGTGGAAGGGGAAATTGTTATCACAAGGGGGTAGAGAGGTTCTTATAAAGGCTGTAGCACTGTCCATTCCCCAACTTATGCTATGAGTTTTTTTTTGTTTCCTATATCCTTGTGTCACGAGTTAGAGATGATGGTGGCTAAATTCTGGTGGGGAAATTAGTCAAAGGAAAAAAAATAATACATTGGGTTAGTTGGGAGAAGTTTTGTAATTCTAAGTTTCGAGGAGGTATGGGTTTTAAAGACTTAAGGCTATTCAATTTGGCACTCTTAGCCAAACATGGATGGAGGCTCATAACTAAGAAGGAATCTCTTCTTTACAAAATTTATAAGGCAAGGTATTTCCCTAACACAAGTTTATTTGATGCTAAAGTTGGGCTTAATTCATCTTTTGCATGGAAAGGCATTCGGGAAGCTGTACAAGGTCTAGCAAGAGGGTGTAGGTGGCGTGTGGGTAATGGGAAATCTGTTAGAGTCTTCCAAGATCCCTGGATTCTTGACTTTAATATGCATTATATACATCAAGCTGAGTTTGAGGGTGCTGGCCAGTTACGAGTTCAGTCTTTAATTGATGTAAATACAGGATGGTGGAAGATTGATACTTTAAGAGCTCTATTCAATCCAAATGTGGTACAATAAATACTGAAGCTGAATGTAAATTTGGGTTCTGATGACTCTTTGTTTTGGGTTCATGAGAAGAATGGTATATATTTTGTTAAAAGTGCTTATAGAGTGCTACAGCAGAATCAATCTCAAGTGGGAGGTCAGAATTCAAATGGGAGTAGTCACTCAAGTTTTTGGAAATATTTGTGGGGTTTGAAGATGCCAAAAAAAAAAAATGAAAATATTTGCATGGAAGGCATGCCAGCCAACCTATCAAAATCTGAAGAAAAAACATGTTTTGGAAGCTGACCAGTGTGTGTTCTGTAGTCAAGCAAGTGAAGATGCAGCTCATGCTTTGTTTTTCTGTTCACATGTGAGGAAAGTTTGGTTGGGTTTTTGTTCACAATTGGGAAATGTAGAGCTGAATATGTCTTTTTGGGATTTGGCACATCTGGCTTGGGAAAGAGGGGCTGAGGCCTTATTGGCCAGATTCTTTGCAATTGCTTGGGGGCTGTGGTACAGAAGAAATAATTTCCTTTATGAGCAGGTGTCTATGCAGATTAATGTGGTAGTAAATAATGCTTTGAGCATTCAGCATGAATATAAACAGTTGCAAGTCTTTGATGTTTCCAATAAGAAGATAAATCGAATTGTGTCTTGGCATCCTCCTCCTCTTGGTTTTTTGAAGTTGAATGTTGATGGAGCTATTTTTTGTGATCAAAATTCTGCAGGGGTGGGGGTTCTTCTTCGGGATCATAATGGAGATGTTGTCGTGGCTTGTAGTAAGGTTGAAAGGGAAGTGTCTTTTGCAGAATTTATTGAAGCTACTGCTTTGTTAAGGGGTTTACAGCTTTGTGTTCAATGGGGAGTTCCCAAAGTGTTCTTAGAATCTGACTGTTTGATACTTGTTCATGCTTTGAATAATTTATCTGAGTACCTAACAGATTTTGATTTTATTCTTCAAGATATTCATAGGCTCATGAGGGGTTTTCAAGAAGCTAAAGTAGTTCATGTTCATCGGTTGGGCAACATGGCTGCTCATCAGTTGGCAAGACATGCTTGGGAAGTTGATAATGTTGTGATGTGGTGCGACTTTTGTCATTCTTTTGAAAGTCAAGCTATTTAGCTTGATAAGAATTCTATTTGTAAGGATTCTATTTGATTTTTAATAAATGATTCAGTTTATCAAAAAAAGAAAAAAAGAAAAAAGAGAGTATCTGTAGCTTTTTTAGGTTAATTAATGTCTATTAATAGTGGATTTTGAAATTTATTAATTTAGTCATTCAGTTTGGGAGTTACGTTGGATTGATTGTTGCTCTTTAAGTTGTGTAAAGGATGTGTTTTACACCACCAGCCACTCGAATGACTTGCAAAGAACAACTCGACGACACTGGTTGCTCAGGATAAACTCCGATGCCTAAGTTAGAGAAGTAGTCTCAATATATAATATCTCAATAATATTCAAGAGAACATTTATTACTACCATTTATAGAAACGCAGGAGTGAGGAGTGTGTCTAGGAAATTGATAACCATTCGTTTCCTGTATTTATCTCCCACTATCTCTTTTAACAAAGGAGGAGGAGATAACTGTTCTCATTTATAGTAGTTATCCATCTCAGGATAACTGCCTTCATCTTGAGGCATTATCACCTTGCGAATGATGTTGCCCCCTTGTTGATATCATGCTCATGTGGGCCCTTGGGCCGTGGGCCTTGCAGGTTAAAATGGCAAGCTGAGCCTGCTTGTCAGTCATGGGCCTGGTAGCAAGAGGATCCAAATATCCACTTCAAGTTGTTTCATTTTTTTAATATTAAAAAATCCTTTTGTTTGGTCTGAGCAAGAAAAACACTTGCATTTCTTTGATTTGAAAAGCAAAACCGTCTCTTTCTTAGTCCAAGGTTCAAGCGGCCGGTTTGTGTTTTCTGTATTAACGTTGTTAATGGCTGCCTTAATTCCTTTTAATTGCCCATTGATGCTTTTGTCAAAGAGCATTGCTATGCATCATCCTACACACCACACACCAATATTTTTTTTATTTTTTTTAATTTTTTTTTCAATTTTTTTTTTTTTTACTCTTCTTGAAACATTTATATTTTTTTATTCTTCATCCATATAATACACATTTAATAAGAGAAACAAATAAAAAAAATAAAAAAAATTATGGTGTGTGGTGTGTAAGATGATGCAAAGATTAATTCTTTGTCAAAACCGCATATAGAGAAAAGGAAGTCCCAAAGTCTTTACCTCCATCATTTTTCTCTCTTGATTTTTGGAGCGAGGCTTGAATATATTCTACATTTATTTTTGGGATTCAAGTCATGTTATAGCGGAAGGAGTGTCCTTCTTCTTCTTCTTTTTTTTTGTTTTTTTTTTATTTAAAAAAAAAAAAAAAAAAAAAAAACAAGGAAGGAGTGCCCTTCAACGTTTATTTTTCTTAAAAAAAAAAAAAAACGTTGCACCAAGAAAATGTCATAACGTTTATTTAATTTGAAGATGCTTTACGAAAGAAACCCAAGAAGCCCGAAGGCTGAGAGCCCATCAAAAGATAAAACAGTTTCAAAGCAACAGAGTGAAGCAAGATGGCAATAAGACTACCAGGGTGTAGAAGGTGCTGTTATTCATCTTCAATTCTATCATCTTTAGGGCTTGTTTGGAACAAACCTATTCTCAGATATTCTCAAATTATTTTACTACTATTCACAAAGTATTTATTAGTATTTACATTATTATTTACAAATTATTCTACTACTATTTACTGATCATCTATTTGGATAGAGAGATGCTTCCATCTCATCCTATCTTATCTCAATATCTAAACACTATAAATACATGGAAAATGATAGGGATTCTTGCTAGGAGACCACGCTCGTGTCCGCTCCTATTTGTTTTTATTTTTTATAGTTTTTTAATTTTATTTTTTACTTAGTGATTAAGAAAATGTTGTTTAATAATATTGTGAGTTTTTTTAAATATTTAAAAGTGTTAAACAAATGATGTAAAAAAAAAATTAAAACTTTTTTTTTTCACATCATTTTTAACACTTTTAAATACTTTTAAAAAAAGAAAAAAATTCACTATATTTTTAAACAACATTTTCTTAATTACTAAGTAAAAACAAAAACTAAAAAAAATAAAAAAAATAGGAGCGGGACACGAGGGGGATCCCTAGCATTATCGTAAATAGAAATACTATTTACTTTCAAATCTTCAACTTTTTTATTTAATCATTCTTTAATTATTTTAACTTTTTCAAACTTTTAAAGAAAATACGAAAAATAATTCAATTTTTTCAAATTTAAAAAAGAAAATAATATACAAAATATATAATATTTTAATAATATTTTAATTTTATAATATTTTTATTCAATTTTTTATCTTTTATTTTTTAAAATTTTATAAAATATTTTAACTCAAACTATTTTTAACTCATTTCATTTTAATTTAAATATTTAATTACTATTTATAAATTATTTAAACTCATCTCATATCATATGTATAGTATCCTCAACTCACTTGACTCTTGATGGGAGAAGACTTATCATGTGACGTATCTTGAGGGTAGAAGACTTTGGGTCACTCGTCAGCAATGCATTTATAAGCCCTTCTTCTTCTGCTACTTTTCCACTTGACAAGCGGGGAAGACTTTGAATAATCCATTTTCTTTCCAAAAACGCGTTTTTATTTTCCTTTCCTTGAAAAGGACAACTGTGATGATAGGCGCGTAGAAGAGGAAAGGCAGAACTGATAGGGATATTGCATGTGCTTATAAATTAAGGCATGAACTATCAGACATTAAAAAAACAATTAAGAATGATAGGGATGCATGTACTTTTCCACTAAACAAGGGTATTTTTTAAGAGTAATACTACATATAGTTGTAGAGTGTGTAAGTGTTATACAGTCTCTTTGAAAAAGAGTGTAGTTAACTATTAAAAAAATATTACTTTTTCATGTGGGTTTTTGTATTTATTCACATTTTTCAAAGTGATTGCATTGTACTTGTGCACTCATAACTTCAAGTATAATTTCTCATTTTTTAATAAATAGAATATTTGTAACTTGTTTATGTTAATTAATGTCTATTAATGGTGGATTTTGAAATCATTAATTTAGTCATTAAGTTTGGGAGTTACGCTGGATTGATTGTTGCTCTTTAAGTTGTATAAAGGGCGTGTTTCACATCATCAGCCACTCGAACGACCTGCAAAGAATAACCCGATGACACTGGTTGCCTAGGATAAACTCTGATGCCTAAATTAGAGAAGTAGTCTCAAAATATAATATGTTAATGAAAGAATGTTACTTTGTCCACTTAACTTGTCTTCTCATTTTGACACCTCATGTATTTTAATTTTTTTTTACTTAATAGTTAAGGAAGTAACTATTAGTGTATTGATATTTTTTTTATATATTTTTTAAAACTGTTTTAAAGTGATAACAAAATATGAATAAAAAAAAAATGAAAATGTGATTTTGGCCTAGCGGTCACTTGGAACGAACTACTCTGAGCGGCAGAATAACACCACTCATCTTAATAATATTCAGGAAAACATTTGTTTGTTACCTTCATGTACCATTTATAGAAATGCAGGAGTGTGTCCAGGAAGTCGATGACCATTTGTTCCCTACATTTTTCTCCCACTATCCCTTAACAAAGGAGGAGCAGATAACTACTCTGATTTATAGGGATTATCCATCTCAGGATAACTGCCTTCATCTTGGGACGTTATTACATTGTGAATGATATTGCTCCGTTGTTGATATCATTCTCCGGTGGGCCTTGCAGGTAATGGTAAGCTGGGTCTGCTTATTAGTCATGGGCCGGGTCGCAAGAGGACCCAAATATCCCAAGTTGTTTCATTTTTTTTAATATTAAAAAGATCCCCCTGTTTAGTCCGAGCAAGGAAAATACTTGCATTTCTTTGATTTGAAAAGAAAAACCGTCTATTTCTAATTAGTCCAAGGTTCAAGCGGTTTGTGTTTTCTGTATTAACGTCTTTACCTCCATCAGTTTTCTCTCTTGATTTTTGGACCGAGGCTTGAATATGTACTACATTTATTTTTCGGATTCAAGTCATGTTTTAACGGAAGGAGTGTCCTTCAACGTTTATTTTTCTTAAAACAAAAAACCTTGCACCAAAAAAGTGTTATAACGTTTCTTTAATCTGAAGATGCTTTACCAAAGAAACCCAAGAAGCCGTAGGCTGATAGCACATCAAAAAATAAAACCGTTACAAAGCAACAGAGTGAAGCAAGACTGCAATAATACCGTCAGGGTCATGTAGAAGATCATTCATCTTCAATTCTATCATCTTTAGGGCCTGTTTGCAACATATTATCAGATATTCTCAAACTATTTTATCACTATTTATAAATTATTTATTACTATTTGCACTATTATTTATAAATTATTTCACTACTATTCGTTGATCATCTGAGATACTCTAGGTCTTGGTTTGGATAGAAAGATACTTCTATTTTATCCCATCTCATATCAATATCGAAACACTATAAATACAAATACTTTTCAATTTCAAATATTCAACTTTTTTATCTAATCATTATCTAATTATTATAACTTTTCCAAACTTGCAAATAAAACACAAGAAAACAATTCAATTTTTTCAAATATAAAAACGAAAATAATATTATAACAATATTTTAACTTTATAATATTTTTATTCAATTTTTTCTCTCTTATTTTCGAAAACTTCATAAAACATTTTAACTCATCCCATTTCAACTCAAGTATCTTACAATTATTTACAAATCATCTCAACTAATCTTATTTCGTATTCTCAACTCACGTGAGGGTAGAAGACTAATCATGTGACATATCTTGAGCCTAAAAGTGTTAAAAAATGATGTAAAAAAAATATTTAAAACTTTTTTTTTTCACATCATGTTTTTAACACTTTTAAATACTTTTAAAAAAAAGAAAAAAGTTCACTATATTTTTAAACAACATTTTCTTAATTACTAAGTAAAAACAAAAACTAAAAAAAATAAAAAAGAATGGGAGCGGGACACGAGCGGGATCCCAAGCATTACCGTAAATATAAATACTTTTCACTTTCAAATTTTCAACTTTGTTATTTAATCATTCTCTAATTATTATAACTTTTCTAAAATTTCAAATAAAATATAAAAAATAATTCAATTTTTTTTTTTAAATCTGAAAATGAAAATAATATACAAAATATATAATGTTATAATAATATTTTAATTTTATAATATTTTTATTAAACTTTTTTTATCTTTTATTTTCTAAAATTTCATAAAATATTTTAACTCAAACTATTTTTAACTCATCTCATTTCACCTCAAATATTTAATTACTATATATAAATTATTTCAATTCATATCAACTCGTATTCTCAACTCACTTGACTCTTAAGCGGAGAAGACTTATCATGTGACGTATCTTGAGGATAGAAGGCTTTGAAATAAAAACTGTGGGGTCACTCGTCAGCAATATTACATTTATAAGCCCTACTTCTTCCAACCCATTATGCACTCCGAAAGCAACTTTTCAACTGGACAAGTGGAGAAGACTTTGAATATACCATTTTCTTTCCAAAAGCGCGTTTTTATTTTCCTTTCTTTGAAAAGAAGGACAACTATGATGATAGGCACGTAGAAGAGGAAAGGCAGAACTGATAGGGATATTGCATGTGCTTATAAATTAAGGCATGAACTATCATACATTAAAGAAACCATAAAGAATGGCATCATCAATCCTTGTGAAAGTATGCATGCTAATCTCCTTTGTCTTGTATGTTCAGCAGGTATTTTCATCCTCAAATACCTCAGAAGCTGCTGCTCTTCTGAAATGGAAAAACACCCTTCAAAACGAAACCCAGTCCCGCCTATATTCATGGACTTTCCATCCAAATAGTCAAACTAATTCTTCTGCAAATCGAAGCCTGAGTACAATTCCATGCACCTGGTTTGGTATTTCTTGCGACCCTTTAGGAAGTGTCATCCAAATTAACCTAACCAGCTTTGGTTTAAAAGGTACGCTTCATGAATTGTCTTTTTCGTCTTTCTCAAATCTTGCATATATTGACCTCTCTGTGAACGCTCTCTTTGGGACCATTCCGCATCAAATTAAGTATCTTTCCAAACTCATTTTTCTTGATTTGTCTAGTAACTTCTTGTCTGGAGAAATCCCACCAGAAATTGGCCTCCTTGCAAATCTTGAATACCTCAACCTTGTTGAAAATCACTTAAATGGCTCGATTCCTAAAGACATTGGTCACTTAAACTCTCTAACTAGCCTTTTTCTTTACACAAATCATTTGGATGGTTTCATTCCGACTTCTTTATGCAACTTGGGAAATCTTACATTGTTGTATCTTTCCAATAACCAACTTTCTGGTCCCATTCCCGAAGAAATAGGTCATTTAACTTCTTTAATTGATCTTTCTTTTTCTGCAAACCGTCTGGAAGGTTCCATTCCTATTTCTTTAAAAAACTTGAGAAAACTTACTCGTCTTTCTCTCTTCCAAAATAAACTTTTTGGCTCCATTCCTGAAGAGATAGGAAACTTGACGCATTTGACGATAATAGAGATGAGCACGAACCAACTCCATGGTTCAATTCCGGCATCACTAGGTAGTCTAAGAAATCTTAGCTATCTTTCTCTCTCCCAAAATAAACTTTTTGGCTCCATTCCTGAAGAGATAGGAAACTTGACGCATTTGACGACATTAGACTTGAGCACGAACCAACTCCATGGTTCAGTTCCAGCATCATTAGGTAGGCTAAGAAATCTTAGCTATCTTTATCTCGAACAGAACCAACTTTTTGGCTCCATTCCTGAAGTGATAGGAAACTTGACGCAGATGAAGCAAATATACTTGAGCATGAACCAACTCCATGGAGCTATTCCAAGTTCATTTTCCAATTTGAGCAGTTTGGAACTTTTATCTCTTCTTCAAAACAGACTTTCTGGTCCCATTCCTCAAGGAATTGGGGATTCCATGAACTTGACGTTGTTGGAACTTGGTGAAAACCAATTTACTGGTTATTTGCCCGAAAGTATTTGTCGTTCTGGACTACTTCAAAACTTTTCTGCATACAACAACCATTTCATTGGTCGTGTTCCCCAAAGCTTGAAAAACTGTACGAGCTTGGTAAGAGTCCACATGAATGGAAACCAATTTGTTGGAGATATGTCTAAAGACTTTGGTGTCTACCCAAACTTGCAATTCATAGATCTAAGCCACAATTACTTTCATGGAAAGATTTCAAGTAATTGGGGACAATGTCCAAAGTTAGGAACCCTACAGATGAGTGGGAATAATATTACTGGTAGCATACCACTCGATATTGGGAATTGGACTCAACTGCATGTCCTTGATCTTTCTTTAAATCACATAATTGGGGCGATTCCAAAAGAACTTGGAAAACTAACTTCTCTAGAGAAATTGTGGTTGAATGGCAATCAACTCTCTAGTGCTCTACTGTAATGAGCCCAATCGACTTGTTCGAGAAGTCACTCTCCAGAGTTAGGTTTAGAAGAAGAAGAATTGATTTGAGGAAGAAGAGAGAATTCAGTTAACTGAGTGAATCATCCGTTGGAGGCTTTTCCCTCCAAGCTCTTTATTTATAGTGATTATTTGAACGAAACGGCAGTGTTTTGGTTAAACACTTATTACAATTATAGTAAGTAAAAACGACTGTGTTTACAATTATGAAGAAGAAGAACATCAAACGTCATCGTTCTATTAAGAGAAGAAACTAATTCTGCATAACACGACACCGTTTCCAGCTATCTCTGCCCAAGTTAACTGCCATCAACTACCCCATGCTTCCGAAGCAAGAATACAACCCAGAAGCTCTGGCCTTCGTATCTTGGAAGCTCTGATCTTCACACCTTGCCCATCTCCAACGTCACACGCAATACTGCAACCCTTCCACTCCAGCACTTCTGCAACTCATAACACACCTTCCCCCTTTAAAGCACCTTGCCCACAAGGTGAGGAAATTGCTGCCGAAGCTTCCAGTATGGTTCCCAAGTGCAATCTTCCACTCCAGCACCTTCCCATTGAATCAGGACTTCCACAACTGCTCTATTGTCCTTCTTGACACTTCTTCTCTCTAAAATCTTCTCAGGTTGAGGCGTTAACTCACCTTGCAAATCCACTGGTGGTAAGGAAGAGAGAGGTGTAAACTGGTCCCCAATTTTCTTCTTCAACACCGAGACATGAAAAACTGGGTGTAAGAGTGAATCCATAGGTAAACATAAGCGATATGCCACCTTGCCAATGCGATGAGTGATTTGATATGGGCCAAAGTATCGAGGTGAAAGTTTATGATTTCTTCTGGTTGCAACAGATTGCTGTCTATAGGGTTGGAGTTTGAGATAAACCCAATCTCCTATAGAAAACTCCCTGTCAGTCCTACGCTTATCATAATAAAACTTCATTCTATCTTGAGCCAAGGATAAATTGGACTTGAGTGTCATTAGAATCTGCTCTCGAGTTTGCAATAATTGATCCACTGCTGGGCTGGAAGTTAAACCAGGAATATAAGACTGGAGTCTTATTGGAGGAAGCCCATAAACAGCTTCGAATGGAGTGAGTTTTGTAGAAGTATGGAATGTGGAGTTATACCACCATTCAGCCAATGAAAGCCAATCCACCCAAAGCTTAGGTTTGTCACCAGAAAAGGATCTCAGAAAGTGTTCAAGACACTTGTTGACAGCTTCTGTTTGGCCATCACTTTGTGGGTGATAGGCTGAAGAATAAGAAAGATTAACTCCCTGCAACCTGAAAAGCTCCTTCCAAAATGAACTTGTAAATGTTGAGCCACGATCTGAAACAATGGTTTTAGGTAACCCATGCAATTTAAAAACATTGCTGAAGAATTGTGAAGCCACTTGAGGAGCTGTGAATGGATGTTTCAAAGGAATAAAGTGTGCATACTTTGAGAGTCTGTCCACTACAACCATAATAACAGAGTAGCCTCTCGAAATAGGCAAACCTTCAATGAAATCCATTGAAAGGTCAGTCCATATTTGGTCAGGAATAGGCAGAGGCTGCAAAAATCCAGCTGGAAGGACATTCTGAATTTTATTTTTTTGACAGGAGTCACATTCCCGAATAAATTTCTTAACATCATGCTTGAGACCAGGCCAATAAAATTCCAATCTTGCTCTGTGCAAACACTTGTGAAAACCAGAATGGCCAGCAGCAGGACTAGCATGCAAGTAATTCAAGATCTGTTGCTTCAAGGATAGAGAATCAGGCACACAGATTCTATCTTTCTTAAACAAAATGCCATGTCTTAGTTTATATGAAGGATGAGAAGTGGGATCAAGCTGCAGAGCCGAGATCAAGTTTTGCATATCCTGATCAGCATCATAGGCCCCTTTCAATTCTGATAGCCACGTTGGAGTAGGGTATGACAAAGCTGCAAATTCTGCAAGTTCCTCCTCCTGATCTCGACGAGACAAGGCATCAGCCACCTTATTTTCAACACCCTTCTTATACTCAATTGTAAACTCATAACCGAGAAGTTTAGAAAGCCATCTTTGTTGAGCAACAGTAGCAATCTTTTGCTCAAGCAAATATTTAAGGCTATAGTGATCAGTTCTAACCACAAAAACACTTCCCAACAGATATGGCCTCCACTTCTTAACAGCTAGCACTAAGGCTAGGAGTTCTTTTTCATAAGTTGAAAGAGTCAGATTTTTACCCTTCAAAGCCTGGCTGAAAAAGGCTAAGGGCCTTTGGTCTTGCATCAAAACTGCCCCTACACCAGTTGCACAAGCATCACACTCAATCACAAATGCCTTGGTGAAGTCAGGCAGGGCAAGAACAGGAGGATGAGTGACAGCAATTTTCAAGTCATTAAAGGACTTAGTAGCCGAATCTGTCCAAGCAAAAGCATCTTTTTTTAACAAGGATGTCAAAGGGGCAGCAATCTGACCATAGCCCTTAATAAATTTTCTATAGTAACCTGTCAACCCTAAAAAACCCCTCAATGACTTTAGGTTTTTAGGAAGTGGCCAAGCAACCATAGATTCCAATTTCTTTGGATCTGCCCTCACTCCCCCTTTCGAAATCAAATGGCCCAGATATTCTATCTCTTGGCATGCAAACTTACACTTCGATTGCTTAGCATAAAGCTGATGATGCTGTAAAGTTTGCAAGACAGTAGAGAGATGAGCTATATGGGATGCCATGTCTTTGCTGTAAACTAAGATGTCATCAAAAAAAACAATGACAAAGTTTCTAAGGAATGGCTTGAAAACTTCATTCATTAAACCTTGAAATGTTGAAGGTGCATTAGTAAGGCCAAAAGGCATTACAAGAAATTCATAATGCCCTTCATGAGTTCTGAATGCAGTCTTATGAACATCACCATCCCTCATGCGTATCTGATGGTAGCCAGCCCTAAGATCCAACTTAGAAAAAATTGTAGAACCTGAAAGTTCATCCAGGAGCTCATCCACAACAGGAATGGGGTATTTGTCTTTTATAGTAGCTTCATTTAAGGCCCTATAATCAATGCACATTCTCCATGTGCCATCAGACTTCCTGACTAGCAAAACAGGAGAGGAGAAGGGTGACTGACTTGGCCTAATAACCCCAGAACTTAAGAGCTCCTTGACAATTTTTTCGATTTCTGTTTTCTGATAAAAGGGATATCTATAGGGTCTAACACTGATAGCAGCAGTTTCCTGCTTCAAGTTAATCTTGTGATCATGAGATCTATTGGGTGGTAGTCCAGTAGGTTCATTAAAAACTTCCTTGTATTGCTGTAAAAGCTGCTGCACTTGCTGATCATGCAAAGATGGAGGTTCAATGGAGCTACAATCAACAAACTGCAGAAAAAATCCCTTGCTGCCACAGCCAAAAGTTTCAAAGGACTCGTCATCATCAATAAGATTTGATTGAGATGCTGTCAAACCTTTCAAAGAAACCTTCTGGCCATTGTACTGAAACTGCATACTCATGTTTACAAAGTCCCATAGGATAGGACTCAATGTGGATAGCCATTGTATGCCAAGAACTGCATCACAGCCTCCCAAAGGCAGAGTAAAAAATTCAACTGTGAATTGTAGGCCCTGAATCAACACAGGTACAGCCATACACTTCCCAGTACTATCAATGAGCTGACCATTAGCTACCTGAACACTTATAGCCTGGCCAAGTTGCACATGTAACTTGCATTGAGTAGCCACCGCAGTATCCACAAAGTTATGTGTACTGCCAGTGTCAATTAAAACCACCAATTTTTTCTTGCCAACATAAGCAATGAGTCTCATTGTCTTAGGTCCTCCACCGGCTACCATAGACTGAAATGAGATAGAAGCTATCTCAGCTTTCAGGTCTATAGGCTCTACAACCAGATCACCACTAACATCAGCATTCATTTCCCCGCTAGACTCATCAAATTCCAGACCTTCTAGAAGAAATAATTTCGGCTTGGCACACTTATGACCTGGTTGCCATTTGTCATCACAGAAATAACAAAGGCCTTTCTTACGCCTTTCCACCATTTGAGACTCCGAAACCTTTTGATAAGGAAGTTTATTTAAAGGTGGAGCTTTCGGTGTTCCTAAAATTGAAGGAGTTGGTCCAGATTTCCACAAACTCGACTCTGGACTAAACCTACTCGAATCAGTCAGTGAATTCCTCCAAGGTTTTCTTATACTCAGCACATACTGTTCTTGAATTTTGGCTAAGCCAAATGCCTCATTCAAAGAGGAAGGATTCAGCATCCTCACAGGCAGCCTAATCTCATCACGTAAGCCACTCAAAAAACAGCTCAACTTATTTCTCTCGGATAAACCTTTAATACGATTGGAAAGGATCTCAAATTCAGCTTTGTATTCATTAACTGTACTAACCTGCTTAAGACGAGTTAGAGACTCCATTGGATCATCGTAAGGAGTAGATCCAAAGCGAATTTGAATAGCTTTAATGAAGTCCTCCCAAGAGTGAAAGGTTCCTGCTTCACTGGCATCCTGGAACCATACCAGAGCTTCATCATCCATGTGGAAAGAAGCAATGAAAATACGTTGACCAGGAGGGACCTGGTGATATAGGAAATACTGATTCGCACGGTAAATCCATGGGGATGGATTACTACCACGAAAACGAGGAAACTCCAGCTTAATTCCTCGTACAAATCCTCTGTCTACAATATCTCTGTTACGCACTCCTCCCGAGCCTTCCTCCATGTCTTCGTTTCTGTGCAGCGTGTGTTGATCTTGATCATCGTGATGTATATTACCAGGATCTTCCGAATCATGACAAGAAATCTTCGAGATTTGTTGTAAAACCTCTTGAAATTTTTTATCTTGTGCCTCTCTTTCCAAGCGTGCTGCCTCTTGCTGTTTTAGTAATAAAGCAATCGCATCCTCAATTTGTTTTTGTTGCCGATCTTGTTGTTGCCGTAAATGATTCATTGAATCCACGATTTGAGCATACGAACGCGTTCCTTCTGCCATACTGATACCAACTGTAATGAGCCCAATCGACTTGTTCGAGAAGTCACTCTCCAGAGTTAGGTTTAGAAGAAGAAGAATAGATTTGAGGAAGAAGAGAGAATTCAGTTAACTGAGTGAATCATCCGTTGGAGGCTTTTCCCTCCAAGCTCTCTATTTATAGTGATTATTTGAACGAAACGGCAGTGTTTTGGTTAAACACTTATTACAATTATAGTAAGTAAAAACGACTGTGTTTACAATTATGAAGAAGAAGAACATCAAACGTCATCGTTCTATTAAGAGAAGAAACTAATTCTGCATAACACGACACCGTTTCCAGCTATCTCTGCCCAAGTTAACTGCCATCAACTACCCCATGCTTCCGGAGTAAGAATACAACCCAGAAGCTCTGGCCTTCGTATCTTGGAAGCTCTGATCTTCACACCTTGCCCATCTCCAACGTCACACGCAATACTGCAACCCTTCCACTCCAGCACTTCTGCAACTCATAACATCTACCTTCAGAATTTGAATCACTGACCAATCTTGAATTTCTCGATGTGTCCTCAAACAAGTTGACCGAACCAATTCCACATACTCTTGGGAACCTAACAAAATTGAACTTCTTGAATTTAAGCCATAACAATTTTAGCGAAGGGATTCCAAAACCGCTCATGAGCTTAATTCATCTATCTGTACTAGATGTAAGCTATAACTCTTTAAGTGGAGAGATACCATCAGAAATCATCAAAATGCAGAGTTTGGAGGATTTGAACCTCTCTCATAATTATCTTTCCGGTTTCATTCCTACGGCCTTTGAACAAATGCCTGGCTTGTTGCATGTTGACATATCTTACAATGAGTTTCAGGGTCCCATTCCCAATAGCAAAGCATTTGTAAAGGCTCCCATGGAAGACTTGCAAGGGAATAAGGGATTGTGCGGGAATGGTAGAGGGCTACGACCATGCAAACATATCTCAAAAAGGTCCCACAAAGGAGTGCATGTAGTAATTTTCCCTGTCGTTGGATCACTTTTATTTCTTCTTGCTTTCTTCGGAATTCTTCTCGTTTTACAAAGAAGAAAGAAAGATCTACAATCGAAAGAAAGCAACAGGCATAATGGAGGACTACTTTCAATATTAAATTTCGATGGAAGAAAGATGTATGAAGAAATTGAAAAAGCAACTGAAGGTTTTAATGACATATATTGCATCGGAAATGGAGGATGCGGAGTCGTCTATAAAGCAAGCTTGCCATCTGGTGAGATAGTAGCAGTGAAGAAACTCAACCCACAACCTGATGGTGATCAAAAAATAATCCAAAAACAGTTCTTAAATGAGATAAGGGCATTAACCGAAATACGACATCGAAACATCGTCAAACTTCATGGATACTGTTCACATATTCGACATTCGCTTTTGGTTTACGAGTACCTCGAATGTGGTAGTTTGACAACAATTATGGAGAATGAAGAGGCTGCTAAAGAATTAGACTGGCGTAAGAGGTTGAATATTGTTAAAGGAGTGGCTCATGCCTTGTCTTACATGCACCATGACTGCTCACCACCAATAATTCATCGGGACATAAAAAGTAGCAACATCTTGATAGATTCTCAACATGAGGCTCATGTTTCAGACTTTGGCACAGCTAAGCTTCTTGACCTAAACTCATCCAATTGGACATCCTTTGCAGGCACATATGGATATATAGCACCAGGTAATTTATTTCATTGTTCTCTCAATTTAATTTTAAGGTGAAAATATGAAACACCTTCAAATTAACTACCAATCAAATTTGTGAATCACCCCCTTATAAATAACTATCCAAAAATTGCAATCTACCTTCTCCATAAGCACCAGGTAGTTTAATGTAGTTTCATTGCCATTTTGAGCTTTTTTAAGGATAATTTTGTTTTTCTTGGCAGAGCTTGCTTATACAATGAAGGTGTCTGAGAAATGTGATGTATATAGCTTTGGGGTGTTGTCATTGGAAATCATAAAAGGAAAGCATCCAGGTGATTCCTTCTCCTCACTTTCATCTCCATCAACTAAGGAAAATATACACTTGAAGGATGTTTTGGACCAACGCCTTCCATTTCCAGAACGTCAAATTTTGGATGATCTTGTACTTGTTGTAAACCTTGCAACTGAGTGCTTGAATGCTGATCCACAATCTAGGCCTACTATGCTCATAATTTCTCAAGTTTTATCTTCCAAAACTTCACGGTCCTAGAGACGACTTTTTTTTTTTCCAGTTGCACAAGGAAAGTCATGCGTACTGTGCCATAAGAGTATTGGCATAGAGTCATTTCGTTTCATTGCAAGTAGCTCTAGGTGTTCTGTTTTTACATTAGTGCTCTTCTTCCAGAAAAATCGGGAGGTTTGTTAGGAGAGAGTTTATTGAAATTAAAACAATATCCGTCACAAAGAAATTTGTTTGCGGGGGTGTCCTAGAGCATATACATAGTTTGGCTTGTAGTCTGGGTCTTTTCTTGTATTGATAAGTCACAGTTGTAATTTCGGTTTCATTGAATGAAATAAAGTCTAAAAACAAAAAAAGTAGATCTAGATGTATTGTTCCTTTGATCCTTTGGCAATCATTCACGGAAGGAAAATCATGATTTGTATAGTTCCAAGATTTGCAAGCCCCGCGTTCCCAAAAAAAAATGACAAATTTGAAACCTTTAGGTAAAAAACCAACTTTTTAATTTTGGGTCTTACTTTTTTTTAAAGGAAATGCTCAGAGTTTACATATCCTAAAATTGTATTTAACATTAATTTTAATGGAAAGTATATATATCTTCGAAGGTAAAAGCTTAGAAATAAAATATATTTTAAAAAAAGAATAAATTTGTACAATTTCTCGAGTGTCTCCGTTGATGTGCCACTCTTGACTTCATTTCGTAGTCTTCAAATGTCAAGTCCTACTTGCTTCTGTAATCAAATTTTAATATCACACCCTCCACCAATTTTTTTGAGGAAATCAAACCTTAAAGCGAAGTTCATTAGCAATTTTATGAAATGTAATTGGTTAAAGGATCATCAGCCACATGAATGAAATAAGCATATTTAGTTAAAGGATCATCAACCATGCACATATACGCTCTGAGAAACCCCGGAGAGAGGCAAGTACTTAATGAAATTCATCATTAAAATATAAGTTTAGCTAACTCCTTGTAGACATAGGAAGTCGATCGTTGGGGAACGCTTACTGGGTGTTTATTTTCAACCAGCTTGCACTTCTATAACAAATAGAACACTCCTTCATGCACTACAAGAAATAAGATTTTTCCCAGCACCACATTTTGTCGCTAATATTATGTAACAAATAACTAGTAAAAGGAAACTAGCCTCTCTTCGAGGGGAGGACCTCCGATAGAATAGAGAAAAGAAAATAGAACTTTCTGGAATTAAGCATGAAAACCACGGAAATGACAGTCACCAGATTATAAAGGAATCCGGTGTAACAACTAACAAGCTTAAGACAAGGATAAAGTTCCCTGTAGTAGTACGTAGCAAAACAACAGACCAAATAGAATTAAAAACACAAATAACAAATGGACGTATGGCCCATAACAAAACTAGGCCCACTAAGCCTTCTTCACAGGTTCACTCTGAAGCCCAGAAGACTTCGGCCCAAGGCCACTTTATTTCCTTCTTTCTTTAGTTCATTCTTCAGCCCGATCACTTCGTTTCTTCTTTCCCCAATTTGTAAACCTAACTTCTTCTTCCTTGCCGATTTGCACGTTACAGAGCCTCCCCCATTTACAACACCTTGCCCACAAGGTATGGGTAAGATGATTTGAGCTGGTGGAACTCCTCCCAAGTGGCGTCTTCTCGAGTTTTCCCTTGCCAACGGACCAATACATCCACCACTGGCAAGGAGCCCTTCCTACGCATCCTTCTGTTGAGGACTTCTTCTGGTTCGGGTTTAAACAACCCGGATGAGTCAACAGGTGGTAGCGTCGGGATGGGTTGGACCAAAAGTCCTACCTTTTTCTTCAACATACTTACATGGAACACGGGATGTACCTGGGCTGTCTCTGGTAGTTGCAATCGGTAAGCTACCTCCCCGATCCTTTCAGTATTTTGTAAGGGCCATAAAAACGAGGGGAAAGCTTAACATTTCTCCTCTGAGCCACGGATTGCTGTCTATAGGGTTGCAACCGTACGTACACCATATCCCCCACACAAAAGGTCCTTTCATATTTCTTCATACGTTGTTGTGCTCTTTGCAGGTTTTCTTTCAGCAGCTGAGAGATTTTGTCACGGGTCTTTAGGTAAGTATCGACTGCCTCCACTTTTGATGATGATGATGCTTGCTGGTACTTAAGTAGCTTAGGATGTGGATAGCCATACAAGGCTTCAAATGGGGTGAGTTGTGTTGCTGATTGGGTGGTGGTATTATACCACCATTCTGCCAAGGGTACCCACGTGGCCCAATCCCTGGGTCTGTCACCCACAAAACAACGGAGATAATTCTCCAAATTTTTATTAACAGCTTCTAACTGGCCATCAGATTGGGGGTGGTATGCTAAACTGAATGCCAATTGGACTCCCTGCTGTTTGAAAAGTTCTCCCCAGAACTTGCTGGTAAATGACTTGTCCCGATCAGATACAATTGTATTAGGCATACCATGAAGCCTAAAGATGTGTTTGATGAATTGGTTGGCTAAGGTTTGGGTAGTGTATGGGTGGGAGAGGGGAATGAAGTGGCTGAATTTAGTTAACCTATCCACAGTGACCCATAGGCAATTAAATCCCTTAGATGGTGGAAGGCCTTCTATGAAATCCATGGAAATGTGGGACCAAGGTTTTGAGGGAATCAATAGAGGCTGTAGCAGCCCCCTGGTAGGGTATTCTTGGGTTTAACAGACTGGCAAATGTCACAAGCCCTTACATATTCCCTCACATCAGTTCTTAAGCCAGGCCAAAAGACCTCCCTTTTGATTCTTTGTAGTGTCTTCTGACATCCTGAGTGGCATCCCAGTGGACTATTGTGGAATAGAGTTAGGATCTTTTCTTTGTAAGGTTTGTTGTTAGAGATATAGAGCCTGTCTTGTAATATAGGAGTCCATCCCTCACGGTGTAGTTGTGGCTCAGTTTCCCTTCTAATTGTTGCTGTAACAAGACCTGCATCTCAGAATTAGCTTCATACAGAGATTTTAATTCATGTAATAATTCCAATGTAGGAACCGAGATCATAGTTAAGATAGCCTCCCTGTTTTCCCCTTCATCATAACACCTTGAAAGGGCATCAGCCACAATGTTTTCTTTGCCTTTCTTATACTCCACCAAGTAGTCATACCCTAACAGTTTAGCTAACCATCGTTGTTGCATAGGAGTCCCTACTTTCTGATCAAGCAGAAACTTAAGACTCTGGTGGTCAGTTTTGACTACAAACCTTCCTCCTAGTAAATAGGGTCTCCACCTCTTCACAGCTGAAACTAAGGCCCACAATTCCTTTTCATAGGTGGACATAGTCAAAGCCCTTCATTTCAAAACTTGGCAAAAGTAGGCTATTGGATGACCTTGCTGTAACAACACAGCCCCAACTGCCCTACCCGATGCATCACACTCAATATAAAATGGTTGAGTGAAATCTGGAAAGGCTAAAACATGAGGCTTAACCACAGCTTCCTTAAGCTTTTTAAAAGCTTCCTCTGCCTGAGAAGACCAATGGAACCCATTCTTCCTTAGGAGATCTGTTAGAGGAGCTGCAATACCTCCATATCCTCTGATGAACCTCCTATTGTAGCCCGTGAGTCCAAAAAATCCCCTAAGGGATTTTAATGAAGTGGGAAGGGGCCACTCAAGCATGGCTCTAATCTTCTCTGGGTCTACTTTCACACCTTAAGCAGATATATAGTGACCCAAATAAGACACCTCCTTGCTGCCAAACTTGCATTTGGACAGCTTAGCAAAAAGCTGGTGCTGCTTCAACTTCTCCAAGGTCATCCGTAAGTGTTCTAGGTGTTGATCTGCATCTTGGCTGTAGACTAAAATATCATAAAAAAAAACCAAGATAAATTTGCGTAAGTAAGGTTTAAAGATAATGTTCATGAGACTTTGGAAAGTTGAAGGGGCATTGGTCAAGCCAAAGGGCATGACCAAGAACTCATAATGGCCTTCGTGAGTTCAGAAGGCTGTTTTGGGAATATCACTTGGGTTGACACGTATTTGGTGGTAACCAGCTCTTAGGTCAAGTTTGGAAAAAATGGTAGACCCTCCCAGCTCATCCAACAGTTCCTCAATAACTGGTATAGGGTATTTGTCCTTAATAGTAGCATTGTTAAGGGCCCTATAATCTACACATAGACGCCATGAGCCATAAGCCATAAGCCTTTCTCACTAAAAGAGCAGGGGAGGAATAAGGGCTACTGCTAGGTTGGATCACCCCAGTGGATAACAATTCTTTCACAATTTTTTCCATCTCATCTTTTTGAAAAAAAAGGTATCTGTAAGGCCTGACAGAAATGGGCTGAGTTCCTGGATATAATATGATAGAATGGTCATGGGTTCTATGTGGAGGTAGGCTTTTTGGTTCTGAGAAGATATCTGGAAATTTTGACAAGAGATGTTGGATGACCTCTAGTGGCTGCTCACATTCTCCTGAGCTGGGTTCCAATAACTGGAACAGAACCCCTTTTGACTCCCATGAATTTACAGGGATCATTGGCCCTTCCTCAATTAATTTGGATTTCCCTAACCCCTTCAGCACTACCTTCTTTTCCCTCCACTCAAACTTCATAGTATACTGTTGGAAATTTAATAAAATAGACCCCAAGGTCTGCAGCCATGCCACTCCCAATACCATGTCACAACCAACCAAGCTCAAAATAAAAGCATCACTTACAAACTGTACTCCTTGAATCTGTAAGGGCACTTGAGCAACCTTCCCTTCACAGCCCACAGTGGCTCCATTAGCCACTTTCACCTGGACCCGAGTGGTCTCATCCACCACCCAATGTGTTTTAGACACAACAGCAGGGTCTACGAAGTTGTGGGTACTTCCAGTGTCAATAAGTACCACAATTTCCACACCTGCAAAAACAACTATAACCCTTAGAGTGCTAGGGTTCAGTGATCCCATCATAGCATGGAGAGAAATCTCTGGGGTTTCAGTAGGTTTAGGTAAGGTTAACATCGGTTCTACTTCGACCACTTCCTCTAGAACTAGTTCATTTTCTCCCTCCAAGGTAGTCACATTATTCTGGCACTCATAAATTTCCTCAATAAGATGCAGCTTAGGCTTTTGGCACTTATGGCCGTGTGACCATTTTGCCTCACAATAATAACATAGACCCTTCTCTCTCCTTTCTTTCATTTGGGTTTGGCTAATTTTCTGGATAGGCATGTTGTTTCTTTGGTTGTATTTCAGGTAATCTGGAGGTTTGTGGGGAGTTTTTAAGAGGCCTGGGTCAGGGGAATAAGGGTTCAATCCCTTGGTTTTCCTGTTAAGGTTCATATGTTCTTCTTGGATTTTGGCTAGACTATATGCGGTTAACAGGTTATGGGGGTTAAACATTTTTACTAGTAGTCTAATATCATCCTTCAACCCACTGAGAAAAAAACTTAGTTTATGACTTTCAGATAAGCCTCTCAACCTAGTGGCATGTAATTCAAACACTGTTTTGTACTCCTCCACCGATCCTACCTGTCTCAACTTAGTTAGAGCCTCCAGAGGGTCATCATAACAACTTGGCCCAAATCGAATGAATAATGCTCTAACAAAAACATCCCAATCAGTTAAAGATCCTGACTCTTCCAGATCTTGAAACCAAATGAGAGCTTTACCCTCCATGTGAAATGAGGCTAAACGAAGCCTGTGTTGAAGGAGTGTATTGTGAAAAGAAAAAAAGTGCTTTACCTTGTAAAGCCACCCTTCCGGATTCTCCCCATGAAAGACTGGAAAGTCCAATCTAATGGAACGAGTATGTACCTCTCCCGTAGACACCAATGCATGTTCTGCATTTCCCTCTAGAGTAGATGATGAAGATCCACCACCACGCTAACTATTGTTTTGTTTTTGCAGCTCCAGGGTCAGTGCAGCAACTTGCTGGGCTACAGATTAGCGTTTCAACGCAAGCATTTCTGTCTCCACTGTGCGAAACTAAGATTCATTTGATTTTTTTAGAGAGTTCAACCTCTCTTGTAACTGATTAATTCTAGTACCATCTGCCATTTGAGAATCGAAAGGCTCTGGATACCAATTTGTAACAAATAACTAGTAAAAGGAAACTAGCCTCTCTTCGAGGGGAGGACCTCCGATAGAATAGAGAAAAGGAAATAGAACTTTCTGGAATTAAGCATGAAAACCACGGAAATGACAGTCACCAGATTATAAAGGAATCCTGTGTAACAACTAACAAACTTAAGACAAGGATAAAGTTCCCTGTAGTAGTACGTAGCAAAACAACAGACCAAATAGAATTAAAAACACAAATAACAAATAGACGTATGGCCCATAACAAAACCAGGCCCACTAAGCCTTCTTCACAGGTTCACTCTGAAGCCCAGAAGACTTCGGCCCAAGGCCCCTTTATTTCCTTCTTTCTTTAGTTCCTTCTTCCGCCCGATTATTTTGTTTCTTCTTTCCCCAATTCGTAAACCTAACTTCTTCTTCCTTGCCGATTTGCACGTTACATATTATGGAAAATTGCCAGAAATACTCATTCTTGTCACTATTTCAATCGCCGCATGTTCGTTGGAATTGTTTGTTTGTTTTTTTTTTTTTTTTTTTTTGGCGTAAGATCAGCGAACTGCAAAAATCGTCGCAATTAGTTACCCTTTTCCTGCGAATATTGGTTGACGCAATTACATCTATAATCGCTGCGATTGTTATTTTTCAGCGAATACATCGCCGTAATACGCTAATATTTTGCTGCTAATGTATTTTTGTGACGATGTCTAAATTGCCACAAATGCCTACTCCGAATTATATTTCGGTTTTCCGTCTTTCGTATATCGCCATAATTGGTTTTTATCAACGATTTCTGTTTCGACACAATTGGGTTTCATACACAATAGATGGTTGTTGCGGCACCAATAATTTCGCTGCAATAGGAGATTTCCTAGCAACTTGATGTTCGACTCAATTGACTCCACTGTTCTGGCAGCATTCTCGTTTGCTACAAATTTCGCCGCAATAGATAACATTTGCAGCAATTTTTGACTGTTTTGATGGTAAAATGACTGTTGGTATACTAAAATGAGCGTCTAAAAGAATTTGCCGCAATTGATGATCTAAGTCCCATGTAATAAAATATTCATTTTTTCTTGGTTGGCATCTGCGAGGCACATAGGGTCTAAACACAGAATTTTACTACTACTTTTGGCTGCATTTTTTGTGCACAACTATATATTGCAAAAATAATACTCATGCTTATTTAAATAAGCATGATGGGATGCATAAAATCTGTGGGTTGGAAATAATTACTTCTATTGTTTCCCAACAAATTTCGGACCAATACACCAAATTTGTTTCCATCCATATGCATTTGGTAGTTAAACAAATGCTGTATTCAAATGCAATCATATACACAAGCATTAATTTATAACCCAATCTTCATCAAGTATAAATAGAATTCACTTAATCAAGTTGACATAAATAGAATACATTTCATCAAGTATATGGCTATATATGCACACCCATGCTGAATCTATATTGTACATCTCATCTAAACAACAACCTGTAGTCCACAGATAATTAAGTACCATCATCATGCTAAGATAGGGTGCTCATTCATTCATCATGTAAATAAACCAATCATTTGGGTGCCCCCCAAGTCACTTGCATCATGTATTTTTCACTTCCTAAGACACCATATACACCGGTGCATTCAGTGAATAAACATGTAGAAAGATGTTTACATTGAGCAATTAGATATGATACCCTATTTGAGTCTTACACATGAACTCAATGAACTGCAGCTTTCTCTTTCAGTAATAGATGCCCTTCGCAGCAACACTTGCTACTCGTACTGGCATGATTGTTAAAAATTATCTAACGGACATCTACTGTCCATCAAAATCCAGCATGGTACTTCGCCCAACATTTACCCAACATTAGTCTGGCATGCTTCTTGTAAAAATCCTGCAAACAATGCAAAAAAATCTTCATTACATAAAGTTTTCTCTGTTCCTCTTTGAGGCATCAAACCACTTGTCACAATGTGTTCTTTAAGATATTGGCCAGGCATGTATTAGTACATGCCTGCTCATATAACAGTGCCGAAGATAGCTTTCTAACTGTAGCTTTTTAATATGGTTCTAGACTTCTTTTTTTTAAACTAGGGTTTATGCTTATTTATAGATTATATCATACTCAGTCCCATTATTTTGCCACCTCTAAATCACTGCTGCTGCAATTTAACTTTATTAAGTCATCCTTCTTTCTTATTCTTGTTAAACATCATTACAGTGTGTGTTTTCAATTGGCTACACAACTTAGACTATAGTCCCTTAATACTATATATATATATATATATTTATATAGTGAACTACTATATATATAGTAACTTTATGAACTGTACAGTCATGCATAACGGTATCATTTCATACAAATGGCACCATGATTTCATCAACTTTGGTATATGAATATGACCCTAAGAGTATGCTTTTATGCCAAAGTCTCAGACACTAGGAAATTTATACAGTTCTCTACAATGTGCATCTATGTTTATAAGCTGTGTATGCATTACGAACCATTTTTCTTGACAATATCTGCTCCNGTAACTTATGAACTGTACAGTCATGCATAACGGTATCATTTCATACAAATGGCACCATGATTTCATCAACTTTGGTATATGAATATGACCCTAAGAGTATGCTTTTATGCCAAAGTCTCAGACACTAGGAAATTTATACAGTTCTCTACAATGTGCATCTATGTTTATAAGCTGTGTATGCATTACGAACCATTTTTCTTGACAATATCTGCTCCAAAAACTTGTGTGTTAAAGACGAGGAGTATCTAAACACCCCATCTCATGACCATAGGTACATATAAAAGTCCTATGGCAGAGTAGTTACTGCTCCTATCTAAATTTCACATGCAAGGTTTTTCTAATTACAACACGCTGCATGTACATCCAAAATACCCAAGAAAGTTTTCAACAAACATCAACTAGCCAAAGATCCCAGACAAACCATGATGATCAGACATCTAAATTATGTTACAAAATCGCTTTTGCTTTTCACTTGCCATTATATTATCCTTTTCCCATGTATATTTAGATTACATGCCACCAACCATAATGCATGAACAGTTTTAAAGTTTAACCAACCATTTGATGTAGCGTGGAAGAGATTTGAAATCTAATCAAAACGGAAACTCATAAAAAAACACAACTCTATAGGAGGCAAGTAGTTATATCTTATAATTTCACCCCCTGCTCTATATATATTCCAGAATAGCTATCACCAGGCCATGATAATGACCTGGAACTAAAGGAATAATTATTACCTTTAAGTGGTCGGCCATTTGCGAATACCAGTTTGCCTACAGCCTTGCCTCCCATGTTCAATTGTTACCGTCGTTGTTATCTCTAAGTATATGAAATCTGCCCTTTGTTGTACATGTATAACAACATTGTTATAGTTAGGGTGCATCCCACAAGAAATTATTCTCAAAATATGTGCAGGAAAAGTTGTGGATCAATTTCTTGTATTTACCTTGTTACCAATATACCACATAGTGTTGTCCCCCCCCCCTCTATATTTGAGTGTAGTTAGGATTGATCCCTTTTATGAACAAGTGACTCTCTACGGTAAATATAGGCAGGAAGAGATTATTACAACATATCTGGCATGGACACCGTATGCGACGACGTGGTTTCATGTCATGTCAAGGAAATTCTTAGAGCGTTTGGCATAAGCATGTGATCGAAGTTGATTGAGAAGGTTCATCCAGCTTTTGTCCATCTAAAAAGAATGATACATTGAAATTATTAGTTAACCGACAAATATCGTCCTAACGTAGCCATTTCTGACCAAGTAATATCAAGCTATCAACCAGTGGAGGATTAAAGAAGCCCAGAACAAATCACATTGAAGGAGAAGAAACGTTCCTATTACGACAATATATATAGAAAGATGGATCCTTAAACTGTTTGAAGTTGGCATCTGGCGTGAGTGGGAGAGATTTGAAAGTTGGTTTGCTAGCAATTAAAGACAAACAACTCTATATATTTCTAGTGCTATAGATCCAGGTAAAGGGAAGTTGGCAGTGACAGGATTGGGTTGTTGTTCTTGGAATGAGAGGGAAGACGTGTTGAAAAGAAGGGATCGAGAGATGTGAGCTGAGACTGCATGGGGGCTGTNGTTTTTCTAATTACAACACGCTGCATGTACATCCAAAATACCCAAGAAAGTTTCCAACAAACATCAACTAGCCAAAGATCCCAGACAAACCATGATGATCAGACATCTAAATTATGTTACAAAATCGCTTTTGCTTTTCACTTGCCATTATATTATCCTTTTCCCATGTATATTTAGATTACATGCCACCAACCATAATGCATGAACAGTTTTAAAGTTTAACCAACCATTTGATGTAGCGTGGAAGAGATTTGAAATCTAATCAAAACGGAAACTCATAAAAAAACACAACTCTATAGGAGGCAAGTAGTTATATCTTATAATTTCACCCCCTGCTCTATATATATTCCAGAATAGCTACCACCAGGCCATGATAATGACCTGGAACTAAAGGAATAATTATTACCTTTAAGTGGTCGGCCATTTGCGAATACCAGTTTGCCTACAGCCTTGCCTCCCATGTTCAATTGTTACCGTCGTTGTTATCTCTAAGTAATATGAAATCTGCCCTTTGTTGTACATGTATAACAACATTGTTATAGTTAGGGTGCATCCCACAAGAAATTCTCAAAATATGTGCAGGAAAAGTTGTGGATCAATTTCTTGTATTTACCTCGTTACCAATATACCACATAGTGTTGTCCCCCCCCTCTATATTTGAGTGTAGTTAGGATTGATCCCTTTTATGAACAAGTGACTCTCTACGGTAAATATAGGCAGGAAGAGATTATTAAAACATATCTGGCAAGGACACCGTATGCGACGACGTGGTTTCATGCCATGTCAAGGAAATTCTTAGAGCGTTTGGCATAAGCATGTGATCGAAGTTGATTGAGAAAGTTCATCCAGCTTTTGTCCATCTAAAAAGAATGATACATTGAAATTATTAGTTAACCGACAAATATCGTCCTAACGTAGCCATTTCTGACCAAATAATATCAAGCTATCAACCAGTGGAGGATTAAAGAAGCCCAGAACAAATCACATTGAAGGAGAAGAAACGTTCCTATTACGACAATATATATAGAAAGATGGATCCTTAAACTGTTTGAAGTTGGCATCTGGCGTGAGTGGGAGAGATTTGAAAGTTGGTTTGCTAGCAATTAAAGACAAACAGCTCTATATATTTCTAGTGCTATAGATCCAGGTAAAGGGGAAGTTGGCAGTGACAGGATTGGGTTGTTGTTCTTGGAATGAGAGGGAAGACGTGTTGAAAAGAAGGGATCGAGAGATGTGAGCTGAGACTGCATGGGGGCTGTTTCTATGTTTCTTGAGTTGTGGAAACAAGTATATTCATGGCAGCTTGTGCTGGAAATCGGTATTGGATAGGTATTTAAGTGGCCTTCAAATGGGTGAAATAACAAAAGATAAGAAGAGCATAGCTATGAACATTTGCACTAGTCTGTCTGTCAACAACAGCAATGGAATAAAATATTCATCAAGTAAAATTTATCCTCTGCTATCTAGAGAGAGTGAGAGAGAGACACTTAAATATGTGAAGGTCATCATGGGTGAGAAGAAACAACTGAGTATCTAAACAGAGAGGCATTTTACATTAGATATGAAGTAATGGTATATAGGGGTTACATTGTCCAAGAGATATAGTGGTTGGAATACAGACAAGGGGTTGATATTCGTGGGTTTGCTGCAAATAGTGTCTTAGCTTCGATATTACAGACAACTCCCGAGTGCTAAACAATCAAATAGAAATGTATTTAAATAATTCAAACATTGATGTAGTTTCATAGCATCTATTGGATCGTATTTTACAATAAATACCTTTTTATAATCTAACGGACATGATTAAATCACATCAGTTTGCACGTAGATTACTTTTGTATAATCTCTTTATGAGCAAAACATTTCTCTAATAAAAAAGGAAGGAAAAAGTGAGCCGTTGAGTTTGCATACACAGCAGTTTAGGGAATATTGTAGCTTCCATGGAGCACATAACACAATTTCAATGGAGTCCCCCACAAAACTTTGTCATTGCCCACGTATGCACAAAACCATCCAAACTCCCAACTTACTCTTTTAAATAGTGTTGTAACTGCAGCCTTTTCTTAGGCACAGTATTTTTGGGTATCCTATTGGGTTAAGTTAAGCACCCAAATCCTGGTGTTGTTTTGTGGCCCTTGAACTGTTCGACAGGTTGCATGTAACGCTATTGCCTACTCCAAGATGCAATAGCTTTCTGTTTTGCCCACTCAATTATGGAGTTCTCTGCAAAATAAACTCCTGGATGTTTCTTGTACTGAAATTAGTGGGCTTGTGTATAACGGTATGAAGTCGGGGACTGCAGAGAATTCTATGAGGAATTCTCTGGACATTGTGAAGACTAAAAGCCTTTGTAATATGTAATGGGACTTGAGTTCTTCAAGTGCATCTGGAGCAGCAATATTGTTAGTCAGCATTTTCGGTTTATGTTTTGTTTTATCTTAATACTCTGTTTTTGCCACAGTTGTAGACAGTCTTTATACACAACTGTTTAAGTGGTCGTACCCCTATGCTGTTATTATCTCCTATCGAGTTAGAACCAGACTTAGATTATGTAGAACTGAGTTGCAGCTGATCCACTGACTGAGGTGGTGCCAGGTTTAACAAATAAACTGATTTACAGGCATCCTGTGAACGACATATTATTTTTTTGTCCACTCAGGTTTACTCCACTCGTTCTCACAGCAGGCAAACGTTTAGATAATGATTGTATTAGCGAAAATATCAACCTGTTTTTATGTAGCAATATGAAGAGAATAGACTTGATGCGAATCAAGTAGCCAAAGATTCATCTGGTGGATCGATTGAAGTTAAAGATGTCAGTAATAGATGAGGACCATGCTGATGAAGATAAGGAGGAGACAGTGGCAGATGAAACAATAGATGAAGTTGTAGGTGGAAAAGGCTAGTATCAGATGAACTGGAGCTTCTTAAAGATCGGTTAAGAGATCAAGATAGTATTGATTGGGGTGGTCGAAATATGGACAAAACAAAAAGAAAAAAAAGAAAAAAAGAAACAGGCAAGGGCATTGTAGACTTTTCCCAGGTTTCTAGACAGTGGTTGAGCCAGCTTTGGTCGACTATAGGTCGAGGTTGACCAATTTGAGAGCAGGGATGTTTGTTTAAATTGCAAGTGCCACAATGTGTTTTTGTCAATATTCTAACTGAATTGTGTAAACATAATAGTTCACTTATTAGTTGCTTAAAAAGGACATAAACATGATTTTATACTGTACCACAAATTATGTTGTCGCAATGGCTGATTTACACAAGTTGCAAAGGCATTGCAGTTTATAGATGAAAGGGAATTATGCACTAAGATGTCAAACCTGATAACAGTTCTATACACAGAGAATGGTGTTTTCTTACAAGTATTCAGGGAAACTCTAGGGCAACACCTGATGCATGCATCTGCTGTTGAGGAAATGGATATATGAAGCAGTTATATTTATAGGCAGAGCTATATTTATGGGCCAGATGGAACTTAATAATCCAACTTACAAAAATTAGAATTCTGCCCTAGCTTGTTACTCACAGATACTGTGCTTTCATCCTTTCTTTTTCACCTTTCCTCAATAATACGATGCTTAACAAATCTCGATTGTTATACCATGATGTCAGTATTTACACTTTAGTAAGCATAGAGCACCATGTAACATCAAGGCATGCAATAATTGAAACCACAATGCACCGGGATGCTCACAACGTGTATTTTCTGACCAAGTAATACATTGTGGGGAATAATGTTGCACGGGGGCCCATGCATTAACCATAATGTAGTTACTGCTTATTTAAGTCAGATTTTTTATAGTGCATATATATACAGTCGTTGCTAATAATTTAGTAAATCTGGTTGCATATAATGCTAATCATTTGTCCAATCGCCTATGGTCGATTTTCCAATCTGGCCGTACTAAAACACATGTCAAAAGGGCTAACAATAGGGATGGATGGTCATAGATGCCATTGGCCAACATATGAAGCTAATGCATCTGTGCTATGTGAACAAAGCTTATCAACAGTAGGAAAATTCCTCAACATGTAATACAAACATCATAAGAATGGCACGAAGCACACAAATGGCATATATATAAAATTAATTAATCATTCATATATATAATATTTATCTCTTATAAAATAATAATAATAATAATCACGGAAATGACAAAGATTCATGGCCCGAACTAAAAGCCATGTTCGAAGGCAATATCAGGAATTGCAAGGGTGAAGGGGAGAGATTTTCCAACAAGATACAGAGTTACCTGTAGGGCACCAAACCGTCGGGCCTTTCGCGTTGATTGAAAGATGTGCACCTCTGATATGGGATGCCCACCAGTCAGTCGGCGTCCGAAAATTGGCCAAATCCGGAATGGAACTCGGGGAGGAATTGGAAAAGTGGAGGACGGGGAGGAAGTGAGTTGGAAATGTGTTAGCCGGAATCACAATAGAGGTATCACATGCAAGATGTCTTGTACCGGGTTTTTCACTGAAAATGGTAGAAGATGGAGACTGCCACCGGCAACTTTGAATGAGGAGGAGCCAAAACTGTGGATGAGGCGACGAATCGAAGGGATAATCGCCGAAGTTTCTGTCCAGTGGAGGAGAAATGGAGTGGACGAGGAATCGAATCTGTGGATGAGGAATCAAAGCCAAGGAGAAGGTGAGCATCAGTAGGTTGCGCGAATGGAGTAAATGTAACGAATCGAGGCTTGGGAAGATGGAGAAGGGGATCGAAATTTCGGTCTGAGCACTGTGAGGTGTGCGGGAATGGAAGAAAATCTTCGGTGGCTTCAATTTGCAAGAATTAGTTTACCGCAATGCATGGAAAAACTTCAGCAATTGAGCAAAACTACAAGGGGTAAACATAATCATTTTAAAAACAAAAGGGAAGAAGATTGAGCTCACTCTATAAAAAAATAAAAAATAAATAAATAAAGAAGAGAAGGAGAAGAAGTGAGATGGAAACGAGAGGGTTAAATAGGTATGAATAAAGAATAGAGAGAGGGAAACAATGTATTTACACAGGTGTGCTAATCAACAGGGAAAACGAATAGAATTAGTTTGGACGAATGAAAATGGCAACCACATGTCAAACCCTATAGATATTGGCAGGCAAAATGTTCATAAAGCATTGTTTAGAATTTGCTTACTACATCGGTACCATGCATTGAGGTTGAGGAACGTCAAGTTTGAAAAACGTAATGAAGATACAACATATATAGGCTTTACAAGAGTTTATACAATATGGAAATATGAAAACTATTAATGGGAATGCCCTTGCACCTAAAGCATAGAAATTGTTACAACAAATCTGGTCCAAAAAGGTAAGAGTACTTGCTGATCATACACTCTGCTGCCAGTAAACTTTCTACTTTTACACTCCCCTTCAAGTTGGAGCATGGAGGTCAAGAATGATTAACTTCCCTAATAAATTTTTGAAAGCAGCATTTCCCAAGGCCTTCGTAAATATGTCAGCTGCATGAAGTGGAGAAGTTATGCGGGTGTGGTGATGAAGCTTAGATTGAATCTTCTCGCAATTCAAATGACAATCTAGATCTATATGTTTCAAAAATAAATCGAGAAAATCAATAACTATTAAAAAAAATATATTTAATCGTTATAAGATTAGTTATAACATATTATATTAATTATAATATAGTGTATATAATATATTATTTAAATAAAATAGTATAGTAATTATGTTGTGTTATATAATATATATATATATATACTATAGTATATATATATACAACTAGAATATTAGTAAATACCAACTATTGAATAATGTTCTCCCTTCACATTCGAATGTACGTTATTTACATTCGAACGTGCAACATTTGGGCGGAAAATTTCCCTCTCAATTTTCTTGCTCTGTGATGAGCATTCACGTCCGAACGTTACAATTTAACGTTCGAATGTTAATGGATGAAATTTGAGAGGAAATTTATAAACATTCGAACATTAAATTATATACGTTTGGGCGTGAAAAAATTTGGGCTGAAAATTTCCCGCTCGATTTTCTTGCTCTGTGATGAACATTCACGTCCGAAAGTTACAATTTAACGTTTGAATGTTAATGGATGAAATTTGAGAAGAAATTTATAAACGATCAAATGTTAAATTATATACATTCGGAAGTAAAACAATTTGGGTGGGAAAATTTTCGCTCGAATTCGGGCTCTGTCATGAGAAGTAACGTTCGAACGTTACAATTTAACATTCAAACGTTTCAGCTGAAAATTGAGCTGGATGAAATGAACGTCCGAACGTACAACTTAAACGTTCGAATGTTGCATCAAATGAAATATTTTTTGCATGAAAACACGCACGGGAGGAAGCAAAGTCATTTCTGCTGCTTCCCCCATGCGCTAAAGAGAGAGAGAGGGTGATAGAGGGTCGTGGGTTAGAGAGAGAGAGTTAGAGTGGGAGAGGGTTAGAGTGAGAGAGAGTAGAGTGAGAGAGGGTTAATATTTTGGAACTATTTTGGTAAGGAAAAACCCTTAGACCCGTTTAGAAATTAGCGTACATTTAGGTGTCCACTAATTCCTGAATTGTCCAATGTGGACAGTTTGGGATTATATTATCTATATTGCACATTCTTGTTACTCCTACTGAACACATTTAGTATGAAGTTTCGGTGTCTTCCTCTACTGTTCTTCGGGTAAACTGTTCGCAGGGTCACAATTCCTCTATGTGAACATGTATACTTGGAGAACTATAGGGAGGTGCTGCCGAAATTTCTACTGAAGTGGAAAGTAGTAGAGTGATGGAATATGTGCAATATGGATAATATAATCTCGAATGAGATATGAGCAACTACCTTATGAAAAGAGCAGTGAGAATTGGAGCATGACATGCATGTGAATTTTCTATGTACATGTTACTAATAGATAGATGTTTTTAGAAATGGATAAAAGTTGGATGCATCTAGGCGATAGACTTGGAAAAGATTATGCACCCTATGCGCGTGGAATAAGACCTTTCATTGATTTTGCTCGGGCCTCTGCTGATAGTCTTGGTTATATTAAGTGTCCATGTCGATGGTGTAAAAATTTGTGTGCGATAGGGTTCGTTGAAGTTGAAAGTCATATATTTGTGAATGGTATGAATCTGGGGTTTACTCGATGGGTACTACATGGTGAGCTGTATGCACAGTCAGTAGATGTGTTCAGTCATCCGAATGATTTGCGACACATGGATGATGATTATGAGCGAGATGAGATGGAGGAGATGTGTAACAGCCCGCTAGAAATTCATTGGTGGAATTTCTATTGACTTTAGGAACCTCGTGAAAACCCCATAAGTTTTCACGAATCAATCAATCGTGCAGGTTTTAGTCTATCAACATAGTCAGTGTTATCACTTACTATGGTGCTAGAAATATGAGTTTAATTATTTGAGATAGTTAGAAGTGTCAGAATGCGTTATGGTCTACGCCATTAGACTCAGTTGATTATTTAGGATTTTATGGCGTATTAACTCATTTTCATAATTTCGGATGAAACACCTGTTCGAAACTGTGATTTTATTTTTATGGGTACTTTGAGGTTGAATTTCAGTAAATAATTTTCACTATAGGTTAATATGAATATTTAGGATCTTTTAGTACTAAATTTATTATGCTTTTTTTTTAGTGAATAGTAACCTCAATAAGCGCACCAAGTGGTGTTTTCAAAATCACAGTGTGGAATGTCCAAATTAGGTTAGAGAAGTTTTATTTGGACACTTGGCAAGATCTTAGCCACACTTAGTGAATAGTATTAGACACTTGGCACAAAGAGGAACCATGAGTTGGATTATGAAGGAATCAAAGTGTGAGATCATGCCACCTAAGCGAAACCCTATTCTTTTTCATCTGATCAACCAATTTTGTGCTAGATCAAAGAGGGCTTCAACCCTAGTGAAACTCTAAATGGTTGGAATTCAATTGAAACCCCAAAAGCTTGGTTGAAACTGAAACGCTCAACGGTTTCCCCAAACCCTAAAGTTGGCCTCCAAACCCTTTTTAATCCGATTTCTAGCATTGTGTTTAATCACTTGATTAAATCACTTTTATATGCTATTAATTCATTAAATTCACGTTATGACATCATTATCCAACCTTTTAAATCTTGGAAATTTGATTGGGCCAAGAAAAATTAGATTTGGGATTGATAGCATCTCAAACCCCAACCAAACCCCATTTAAACCCCAAATTGAAGCCCACTTGGTTGAGGCCCACCAAGACCCACGAATTTGGCCACCTTGGCAAAGCTTCTTGAAGAAGTTTTCTCCCCCATATGGCAGGCCTTCCACTGCCCTTGGCTGCCCCAAATAGTTCCTTGATGTGAGGGAAAAAGCCACCTCATCACACCTCTTCTAGAAGGCAGCAGCAGCAGCCCACTCCCCCTCCAGTTTATGTTAAGATACTTGATAGTTATGAATTGATGGCCTGTTGGTTTGCTGTTGTATATAGGATGATGATGGAAATGGTGGAAAACGATTGCTGTAATGAATAAGCAAAGTGCACTGCAGGTGTATGATAAAATGCTAGAAGGAAAATTCCTTTAGTGTATTCCTACGGGAGTGCTTCGAGGGCACCCAAACCTCCATAAGAATTTCACTACAATATTCTTAGACTTGTCAGATGCCATTCCCCTCCCATTTCCTTGCCTTAAGATACTGATCCTTCTAACATAATTGAAGCTATACTAAACTAACCTTGATAGCAGAAATAAAGTGACAGACGAACGCACTGTTTGGACTCAAATACCAAATGTTGTGTTTTACAGACTCTATTAAAAAAGACCCAACTATAAACAGTGCGTAGCACCTCAACTTCTTACACTAAACGGTGCACAGGACCACACTTGTTTTATTGCACTTCATTCAATTCGACGTCGTTCTCTCCCCCTTTCAAAATACTTCCAGTTTCTTCACTTTTCTCCTTCGACAGATCTTCAAGTCTTCACTTTAGTTCCTCCCAGTTCCCCTCTCCTTGTCGGAACCCTAACATTCCCTCCCTCTTCACAAAACCTTGTCCACAAGGTGTGGATAAAGGCTTTGAAGCTTCCACAATGCTACTGGATCCTCCACTAACTTGTCTCCCCACCCTTGAACAAATAGAAAGATAATTGCCTTTATAAAATTCACTCACATACCAAGAATAGTTACAAACAAAAGTGAGTAATTTGTAGGTCAAGTCTAATATTAATCCATGAGACCAGAAGTACTTGGCGCTTGAATTGAAGTCTCTGGTGAATTCTAGAACCAGATTACCCAAAGCAATGCCTTTCAAATTGAACAACTTCTCCTTCTTGTTGTATTTTCCAACATAGCTCTCTCTCGTAATGAACAAACTTCTATTCCTGTATAGTGGGAATCTCGTCTTGGAGAATACTTGAGGAATGTTAAGATTCTTCTCAAGCATTTTATCGGCCAACTGCCAGGCCACACGAGCACACCCAACAACAGTAACTCCATGGTCCATTGTTGTTCCACATTTTCCCGTGATTACACCCGACGCATCAAGCTGGAAGTCCCTGCCGCTTGTTTCGATGGCTACATTCATAGGATGAGTAGAAACTGCCGTTTGTAGTGCCTCCTCGTTGTTTGCAGGGACATCTTCATAATCTTCACTGGTGACAACCTTGGCATTTTTCCAGTAAGTGTCGCATATCCTAACAACAACATGATAAGGATAATCTTCTTCAATACAATGCCCCCATTGTTGATGATGAACTTAACAGCAGGGTCCATTAGACCCCAATTGCATCCTTGATTATCTGAGGTATCGCCGCTCCCATGACCTCCATCACCTCTAAATCTGCCACCATGTAGCTCTAACTGTCCTGTGGTAGAAATATACTTCACTCGAGCTCCATCAAGAATTCCAGTTCCTAACAGCTTCTTTACATTTGTAGGAACAACCTTCTTAAACAATTTGGAATCCATATTAGTAGCATGTAGACCGAAAATGCTTGTTTCAGAGTACTCCCTTCCATATCTGCCTTCTAGCACGTCCATGCTAGAATTAACCATTCGTAACATGTCTCTCTCGAGCTCCTCAAAATAACATCGATATGACTGCACATTCCCACTCTCGTTAATTTCAGGATGTGCTACCGAAGCATATGACTGTTTATCTATGTCCTCCTGTCTTTTGTTGAACTTAAATGTAATTTTTCTGATTCCAGTAGCACTAACATGCTTAGGAATTTCGAGTACGACTCTGGACATCTTTGTATCACCATTAGCATCGGTAATAGCTTGAGGAGTGTCATTCCCACAACGGTCATGGTCACTCAAGTTCTTGTCTGAGCTCAAACTCCCTGAACACATGGAAGTGACTTCACCACACTCCACCTGATTAATATTCCCCTGTTCAGACGGTTGGCTAGTAAATTCTTGAGCACTGACCATGTTCTCTTTTGGGGAAGTTATTGGATTTAAAACTTTCGAGCGAATCTATTCATTTGAAATTTCCGTTGTTTGCTTCTTGTTGGACACAAACAGAGACTGAGTGTTGCATTTTGGCCAAGGGGGATGCCATACGAGTTGTGGCCAAGTGTTTGGGATCCGTTCCATGGAAAAAAGTTTTCCAGCAGAGGGTTGTTTCGCTTCTCTCTTGTAGATGACAACCTCCAAGAGCTTGAATAGTCGTTTGCTTTTCTTCAACGAAGGAAGAGGGAAATTCTTTCTAGCTTGTTCGTTTTCTTCTTGCAAGGCACTAATCTGTTGTGCTCTAAGAAATTCTTCTGGGATTTCTCCACTATGATGAGAATCGGCGCCCTTAGAGATCGGCAATAAACCCCTTGTTTCCACTGAAGTTTATGATATTTCACCATTAAAAATCAAACTCTCTTCTGTAACTTCTGATTCTTCCTTTCCTCCTGATTCTGTAGCCCTTTTCTTCCCTTCCTTTAATTCTACAGCCGTTGTTCCATTTTTGTTTTGCATTATCAATTTTTTTGAATCTTCGATTGATGCCGTAGCTGCCTTTTCTACTCCCTCCTCCACAGCTTGGTCTTCCCAGACCAAGCAGTTTCTGTAGACACCATCACTGCACTTTCTTCTTCTTCCAACACAGTTTGGTCTTCAATAACTACTAGCTTTTGTCTCCTCACCTTTAATGTCACTAATTTCTCCATAATATCATACCGATTTGAAATATTTTTCTGCTTAACAACCCAATGAAGTAGCATATTTGTCAACTCATTCAAGTTGTTTTCAAGCTCTTGAAGACTCTTTGCATTAAAGTCTATCCCCGTTGTAGGGCTTCTACTTGCTGCTCGAGAAATTTTTCATCCTCCATGGATTGTCGGCTCTGGATACCACTGTTAAGATACTTGATAGTTATGAATTGATGGCCTGTTGGTTTGCTGTTGTATATAGGATGATGCTGGAAATGGTGGAAAATGATTGTTGTAATGAATAAGCAGAGTGCACTGCAGGTGTATGATAAAATGCTAGAAGGAAAATTCCTTTAGTGTATTGCTACGGGAGTGCTTCGAGGGCTCCCAAACCTCCTTACAAATTTCACTACAATATTCTCAGACTTGTTAGATGCCATTCCCCTCCCATTTCCTTACCTTAAGATACTGATCCTTCAAACAGAATTAAGGCTATACTAAACTAACCTTGACAGCAGAACTAAAGTGACAGACAAACGCACCGTTTGGACTAAAATACCAAATGTTGCGTTTTACAAACTCTATTAAAAAAGACCCAACTATAAAGGGGTGCGTAGCACCTCAACTTCTTACACTAAACGGTCCGCAGGACCACACTTGTTTTATTGCACTTCATTCAATTCGACGTCGTTCTCTCCCCCTTTCAAAATACTTCCAGTTTCTTCACTTCTCTCCTTCGACAGATCTTCAAGTCTTCACTCTAATTCCTCCCAGTTCCCCACTCCTTGTCGGAACCCTAACACTTTATGTCACATAGCTACCTCCAATCAAGGGTCATTCAAGCCCATACCTCACCCTTTAGAAGTCTAGAGGCGTGCAAGGCACCCTTTCTTTCATTTCATCACTTTTCACCTCATTCTTAGAGAGAAACTCAAAAGCGCTCTCTCGGGCAGATTTCTGGGTCTTTTTGCATGGCTCGTTTTGACCATTTTTAAGTGTTTTCGCATGATTACTCCTCATAAATGTTGTTTATCTTTGCGTCTAGTTTCCGTGGATATCTTATTTGTCTCATTCCATGCTCATTTGATTGGTCAAAAGTATTTTTAACCATGGAAATGTCATTCTGGGCCTGAAACTGGAGAGTATGTTATGTTTTGGAGTTTTTGACAATGCTAATGGACATATCTTGGTCCGAAAATTTTATGGAGTGTTGTCAGCATGTGTTTATGAATGTTCATTGAGGTTTTATTGCATGAATAAAGCTTTTGATGATAGATTTCCTTAGATCTAGAAACTTGAAAACTGGAAGTGAAAAAACAGTTTCTGTTTTGGGAAAGTTTGAATATTTCGTGGTTTAATCTTTTTTTTGTTGAAAATAAACTCATTTCATTAATGATCCGAAGTTACATCTGTTGACTTATCAGTACATGGAAAATCTAAACTATAAGCCAAACTACGCATCAGCTCAGGGGCTTCCCCACACACAAATTGCTTTGTGGCGGACACTGTCTTAACTTCTAAAAGAAACTCTCTTAAAGAGAGAAAGCATCCTGTAAACCATGACTTGAAGGACCCCTCTACCCTCCGAAGGAGGGTGAGTATGGGACACCGCTATGGACATCAAATCCAAAGCCTATTTCTAATAAAAGCTAACTAAAACCAGAAAAAACTACAACTGAACACATAAACAACAACAGGACCACGAGCACTGGTAAGACCCCGGACGGCACGTCCACTGCAAGCATCAGCATCTCGAGCCAGGACTGAGCGAGTACCCAGCTAACGCACGGACCACAACAGCCCGGCGTACGATCACCAGACGTAACATCGCTCACCACTCTCGACTAGCTCTTGCCCTAGATACGTCTGACCCAAAAGCTCAAAACACACTCGGGTCAACAAAACCAACAAAACCAGAAAAGCAAAAAAAACAACACTGCAACGATAAAAGCCAAGAAAACAATCAGATGAACAGTGCTCAAATGGTTGGCAGTGGCGAGTACAGGACACTGTTCACACTGGGAGGAAAGCCGTCGGTCAAACATGAAGGTCTCGGAGGTAGAGGTTCCACAGAAGCTGAGCGTGGCGTCGGCAAAGGACTCCTCGATGGCTCGTGAAGGTCACGCGCCAGCTAGATCCGGATCTTCGTCCCGCGCGTGCATGTAGACTTGAAGATCGGCGGCTGGGCGTCATGCCGGTGAGGCGCGTGTAGCAGTTCAACTGCCGGAAAGACTCGAACGGCGATCCTCCCTTTTTTGGCCTGAAAAACACAAAAACAAACAAGAAAAACACAACACGAAAGGAAAATGACAGAGGGGGGAGGAGCCGAAGCTCCCACCCCCTCACGTTAGATCTGGAGTTTGGGTAGTTTTAGAGATCAGAGAGGGTTATCTCAGAGAGGGGAGATGTGCGTTGTTTCCTCTTACTGTCTTCAACTAATCGATTAGAGTTCGTGGTTTATCTTACTCCAAAGGCTTTGATATTTTTATGTGATGATTCTAAGTCTCTTATTTTCATGTTAGGATGTTATTTTGAAGATATTTAGTATTATTTTCAAAGATATGATTTTTCTATGCAAGAGGATTTCGGTTAGGCTTGAGATTTGATGTTGTTGGGTTAGATTCATGTTTTATTGAGTTTTAGCCATGTGATTTTAATTTTGATGGTTGGATATTCTTTAGGGCACATTTTTAAACCATGTGATGTTTTATTTTGAAGATCACATGTATTTAAGCCATGGTCAAGAGATTGATCAAGTTAGTAGAGAGAAAAGTTTCTGTTTTTGGATTTGTAAAACCAAAAATTTCAAGTGTTGTCTTGTGATTTTTGATGACTTTTGTTTGATGATTTAAAGCATGGTTGATCTTAAGATGATGTTATGAATATGTTAGAAGTAAGATTTATTTTTTTTGAATTCTTGGAGATGTTTTTATTAAGGTCAAAACTTATGATTTAAGGGTTTACTTTTTGTTAAAAAGTTTGGGCCTTTTTCCAAAACATTTGGCGTTGATGTTTAGCTTTTTCTTAATAGATATTTTAAGTGTGTTTTTAAACTTAGGATAGAAAGATATTTGTTGCAAAAATTTGGTTTGATCATGATTTTTAAAAATTTGAAAGAATTGCAACAAATCAGGAGAAATATTAGTCTATGTAAGTTTCAGCCCTATAGAGTTTTAATTTGTGTATGGTTTTAAATTTTTCTGAGTTGATATGTGAGTTTAGGACAAAATTTACATGAGGAATGAAAATTTTAGTAATTTTTGGAATTAGGATGTGAAATCCTTAAGTTATGGGTAAAATTGTCATTTTTCCATATGTAGAGGGTAAAATGATAATTTTACTCTAAGTTATCTCTTTTCACATTTCTAATTGTTAGTAATTAAATTTTTAACTTTTAGAATACCCTTTTACAGTTCCTCGTGTTTCGCGCTTTATTCTCTTAGGACGCGACGATCGAGGTAAGTTAGCTTTTAACTTACTTTCAGTTTATTGTGTATGTGTGATGGGTAAGGGAACTACAATTATGTTCGTATGTTATTATATATGCCATGTCATTACATGTTTATTTGTTACACAAATTATTCTGTCATGAAATACTTATTTGTTACATAATATATTCTGTCACCTGTTACTATCTATAACAAGTATGTCACATTACGTATGCCGTATGTTACATGTATGTCATATAATGTAATATTCACTGTCACATGTTATGCCATGTTATGAAATATTGTCTATTACACGTATGCCATGTTATGAAATGTCATCTGTTATATTTATATCTCAAAGTACATCATGTCTATCTTCCTACGTTCATGTCACGTTATACTACGTCAGAACTTCTGTCATTTTCGTATTCACGTCATTCCGTCTCGAATACAGTTTATGTATCTCGAGAATAGTCTTGTTAAGTTATTCATGTCAATCACGACCCTAAGCGCTAGGATGGGATAATATCCTAGTGGAACTCCTTTGTTCAAGCTGGAGTGTCTAAATAAGTGTGAAATTTTCTAGGTTGACGAAGTACAGTCAAAAGGTTGCGAATGGGGCCGAACTAGCTGGTCACCGGAGCGCGCCAGGCACTAACGCCTATAGAGCCATACTTTATTTTACGTGTGTTCACAACAAATGTGGCACAAACAATTCATTGAGCTACAACAACTGTGGAGCATGAAGTATGGGGCAACAACAACTGTGGAGCATACACTACGTGAAGCACAGCAATTGTGACACGTAGAATACGTGGGGCCACAACAACTGTGGAGTACGTATTAACGCACTCACAATTGGTATAGATACATGTATTGTGATGCGCTAATCAGCAGGGACACACGGCTCAAGGGGACCCGTGTAGCATCCGTATGGTCACTTAAATGATTAAATTTATTGAATAAGATTCTAAATTCATGTATTTGATGTTCAAGTCATGTTTCACGTTACGTTATGTTCAAGCTTACGTTCATGTCAAGTTTCAGGTTTACGTCACGTCACGTCAAGCTAAGTTTCATTTTAAGTTCAGTTATGCAAATATTCCTGGCGTAATCATTTTGATTGTTAGGGTATCTCATTTAAAATACTCATGTTGGAATCATTATGATTGTCTGGGTATCTTTGACGGAATATGTTGGGCAGAATTATTCTGATTGTTCACTATTCTTGACAAAACGACTGGCGGAATCATTTTGATTGTCAGAATTCAAGTTCATGTTCATGTTAAGTAAAAAATTCAAGTTCAAGTTCATGTTCAAATTATGTATGTTCACGTTTATGCTATATTTCAAGTCAATATTATGTTTCAAGTTTACGTTCATGTCAGGTTATGTTCACGTTTATGTTATGTCATGTTCACATTCACGTTATGCAAGTTCATGTTTATGTTATGTTATGCTCAGGTTCATGTTATATTCAAGTTCATGTTCATGTTATGTATGTTCACATTTATGCTATGTTTCAAGTCCATGTTATGTTTCAAGTTCACGTTCATGCTATGTTGCTAGTCCATGTTATGTTTTAAGTTCACGTACATGTCATGTCACGTCAAGCCTAGTTTAAGTTTCTGCTCAAGTTATGCCATTTATGCCATTCTATATGTTAGTTATACTATGCTTACTTACTATTTTGATTATGCATTCATGTTTTTACTGCCATCCATGCATCATTAACCTGTGTGAAAGTTTCCTTTTAACTTACTGAGATTTGTAATCAAATCTCACCGTGGTAGTCCCAACTACCATTCCCCCTGAATGGTAGACGATGTGTCAGGATCAGAGCAGGGAGCAAACACTAGCAGACTGGAGGAGGTTGACTAGATGCCATGGCGCAACGCAAAGCTTACAGCTTCCATAGTTAGTTTTTTTTTGGACAGTATTCTGGCCTGGTTGTCGAGTTACGCGAGTTACTCGACGAACTAGCCCAATAGTGTTTTTGGTAATGTAAATATGGAGTCTGGTCTCCCATGTTTTGAGATTACAGTCTTCTGAGACCTGTGCTGTAATCGTGGATGTTTATTCTGTTAAGTATGCCTGGATTATGTTTTAATTATTTGGGATATTATAAGTTTGGTGCATAGTATTGCTCAAAAAAAAAAAAAATCTGCTGCCAATAGTGCATAATGCTAGATGTCTGTTAGGAGCATTGCATCTTATATGTCATGAATGGGGGCAGGTAACCTTGTGTTACATGTCCCGACGCTTCAGTTGTCCGCTCGATCCCAAGCAGAAATCTAGGGGCATCACAAGATGTTGGCTGAAATTGGAGCTGGGATGTTTATGGATGACGTAGATGACAATGCCTCAAGTGGCCGAGGGACTGATTTTGAAAATTTCACTGCAATGTGGACAGATGCAAAGCGCCAGTTTTATCCAGGCTATACAAAACATTCCAAAATATCGTTTATTGTGTGGTTGCTCCACATTAAGTCATTGTGTGGGATGTAGACGAAAGAAATAAACATGGTAATAGACTTATTTAACGAGGTGCTTCCTGAAGGGTCTGCATTGCCAAAGAACTTTTATGAAGCGAAACAGTTGAGAAATTGATTAGGGTTTGAGTACAATTCCATACATGCATGCAAGAATGATTGTATTTTGTTCTGGAAGGAGAACGAGGAGAAACAAGCATGTATTGTATGCTGAGAGTCGAGATGGAAGGGTAAGAAAAACGTGCCGGTTAAGGCGTTGTAATATTTTCCCTTGAGATATAGTTTTCAAGGACTATATATGTGTAAGAAAATAGCTGTTGATATGAGGTGGCACGAGGAGAAAAGAGTTAAGGATGATGTATATATGAGGCACCCAGCTAACTCACTTGCGTGGTAATCTTTCGATGATTAATACCCAGAGTTCGGGGATAGAAGCTCGGAACGTGCGCCTGAGACTCACAACCGATGGATTCAACCCTTTTGAAAATATGAGTACAAGTTATAACACTTGGCCTGTAGTGTTGATTTCGTACAATCTTCCACCATGGAGGTGCATGAAGGCACCCAACTTTTTCTTAACTTTACTTATCCCCGGCCTAGGATTACTTGGGAATGACATTGACATATTCATGTAGCCGTTGATTGAAGTGATGAAAGAGTTATGAGAAATAGGCCTCAGAACTTATGATGCATACACGTCGACATCTTTTCAGATTCATGCTGTAGTAATGTGGACGATAAATGACTTTCCAACATATGAGAATCTTTCCGGTTGGAGTACTAAAGGGAAGTTAGCATGTCCGACGTGTAATAAAGAAACTGCTAGTGAGTAGTTAAAATATTCTCAGAAGTTGTGTTTTGTGGTCATCGACGTTATCTACCAGCAATCATGCATGGACAAGAGAATGCGCTAAGTTTGATGGGAGAGTAGAGGACGGAATTGCACCAAATGAGTTGTCTGGAGAAGAGATAGTGGAACAACTAGTACATGTTAGAGCGAATAATTTTGGCAAAGATCGGGGAAAGAATAAGAGAAAACGAGACGCAGCAGAATTGAATTGGACAAAGCATAGTATTTTTTTTTACTTGCCGTATTGGTTGTCCTACATGTTGCTACATCGTTTGGATGTAATGCACATAGAGAAGAATATATGTGATAATATACTAGGTACATTGATGAGCATTAACAAAATTTTGACAAAGGACACGATCAAGACAAAGAAAGATCTTGAGAGAATGAGAATTAAACATAATCTACATTTGCGGGTGGAAGGCAACAGGGTGGTCATGCCACATGCATGCTTTATGATGACAAGGGAGGATAGGATGGACTTCTACAAATCGTTGCAAGGTGTGAAGTTGTCAGATGGTTATGCTTCAAATATTTGTAGGTGCGTGAGCTCTGATGATTAGAAAATTGGTGAATTGAAAAGTCATGATTGTCACATATTTTTGTAGAAGTTATTACTGGTGGGAATTTGTGGGAAGCTGACATCTAATGTATGTTTCGCCATAACTGAACTCCGTATGTTTTTTAAGGATTTGTGCGCTCGGGTAGTAAATCGAGATATGTTGCGGAAGATGGAAGAAGACATTGCTACTATACTATGTAAATTCGAGCAGATCTTTCCACTATCATTTTTTGATGTTATGGTCCATTTAGCAATACATTTACCCCGGGAGGTACTGTTTGGTGGACCGGTGTATTTCCATTGATGTATCTAGTTGAAAGATATTTGGGTCGACTGAAGCGCAGTGTTGGGAATAAAGCCAGAGCTGAGGGTTCAATAGTAGAGGTCTATATACACAATGAATGGTTAACGTTTTGCTCTCTATATCTTTGCAGTGTTGAGACACGATTTAATCGTCAAGAGTGAAATGCTGAATTTACTGCTCCGCCTCCTCATGAGCAATCAGTGTTTTTTCAGAATGTACGACCCTTGGGTTACGATTTAATTGATGGAGAGTTGGGTAAAATTCGGTGGGATGTGCTAAATAATTGCCGGGAGATTGGTGACTATCTCAGATATGTCGTTGCATGCTTCAAATAATTATAGTTAAAAAAGTTTAAATATAACCTTTGTGCTCAAAATAATATTTTTTTGCACTTATATACAGTGAGCACATGGAAAAACTTAGGACGGAAGGCGTAGAGAATATAGAGGCAAGACACGAGGAAGAATTTTTCGGATGGTTTGAACAATGTGTATGGACTAAAATTACATATATGTTAGATTTTGAAACTTTTAACTCTGGATAACTTTTAATAAGTATATACTATTTCAATTGATAGATTTTGGAATAACGTGCTCGTGATCCTGGATCAGTTTCTACTTAATTGTATGCATTGGCCCATGGTCCCTCAAATAGAGCAATTCGATACACTGCATGCACGGTTCGAGGTTATAGATTCCATAGTTTGGACCGTGAACGTAATAGAAAGACTCAGAACTGTGGTGTGTTGGTTGAGGGGAGTCATGGAACAGATGATATTGACTATTATAGTGTCATACGTGACATTATTGGATTGAAATATCTGAGTGGGTCTGTAACATATGTCTTTAAATGTGATTCGTGGGATCTAGGAAGTGGTCGGGTTTCGTCAAATAGGGATAATCACTTTATGAGTGTCAATACTGCATCTAAATGGTATGAAGATGATCCATTTGTATTGGTTTGTCAAACTACCCAAGTCTATTACTTGATTGATCCAATGAAAAGTGTTGATGAAGATAGTGGAGAGATAACTTGGCGAGTTGTACAAACATTTATCCCTCGAAATATATATGAAGCAGGAACGAGTGCGAATTACGAGAATAGTGGAGATAAAGATGACACTCCGATTGTAGCGACCTACCAAGAAGATTGAGAGGGTATTAACTTGTTTGTTGACCTTGGTGCACTCGAGTTGCTCCCCTTGTGTAGAGATGACGTCCCACCCGTCTTTCTTGACTCGTCTGTATTAAATGATCATTCAATTCAAATAAGTAAGAAAGAAGAAGACAAAGAAGAAGAAGACAAAGAACATTCTGGGGAGGAAGTGGATAAGGAGGACGAAAAAGAGGTTGATGATGATGACGAAGATGTTATTGAGGAAGATTCTGAAACAAATATGAAAAATACATCTGGAGATGAAGAATAAAAGTACTAAATATTTTACTCATATAGGTGGCTATAGAATATTATACTTTTCATAATTTCTTCTAATTAATTTTCATTATCACATTAATCATGCCTCAAGAATGTTGCCAAAATGACGACGAAGAAATGTGTCTCCTCCGCCAAGTCCACGTCCCAAACCCGTTGAGGACTCCCCACCGGCGGAATTCGCTCCTAAAGATCAAGTTAAGATGCAAAAGAACGACAACCAGTTGACACCTACCAGTAAGAAAATATCGTTGATAATTAATTATATATTAATAATTTTGTCTCAATAACTATATAACTATAATTATACTATTATCGATTAGTTGATGCATCCGCTCGTCGCGGTCGTGGCTATACACTTGGCATTTCGCTTGAGAAAAATATAAGGCACGAAAAACTCAAGGTCACCATTCCTAAAATTCCACTAGAGGAGTGGATGATAGTGCAGCAACGCTTTCCTCTTATATTGGCATAGTAGTCCGAGTTTATGCTCCATTTTATGTGCGATCATGGCGAGATGTTCTGCCCTAGATTAAGGAGCACATTCAGAGTCGTGTGCTGGTGAGTTTATTGTGAGAGTACATTTTTTTCACCTAGATTAGTTTATCATATTTTTGATGTAATTCACTTATTAGGATGAATTCGTCCTCGACTTTGATCGTAACGAGGATTCGAGAACTGTGAATGAGTTGATGGCTACACTATTCCGACGTCACAAGGAACGATGTCATGACCACTTCAAGAAGTTTGAGAAGTTGGAAGAGGCTGCGCAATCCCCTTTCCAACAAATGAAGTTAGACGATTGGAGAAAGTGTTGTGATCTTTTTGCAACTCCAGATTATCAGGTATTCTAGATTTATATCCTTTAATTATTTACATTTATATTTGGGCTATATATTATGTATATATATATTACAATTAACATTCTTAATTAATTTTGTAGCACTTAAGTCTCATGAATGCACAGAATAGATCCGCTTTGACTGTCCACCATCGTGCCAGTTCAAGGTCATTCCACCGTCTTGCTAATAAAATGGTAATTAATAAATTATGGAATTCATTTATTTTTATGATATTCTTTTATTTAAGTACTAACATTATCTTTTTAAAAGTGCTAATGTCGCTTTGTTCGGAACGTGATGATCTTGAAAGCTTTTCCCTCATTCATGTCTATGCTGCTGCTCACACTAATGAGCGTAATGAGTGGATGGATCCTGCAGCTGCAAATAATTATGTAAGCGGTGTTAATTTTGTTAAATAAATTATGCAATATGTGAATAATTTATTTTTTATTTGTATTTCTTTTAATACATTACTTATTGTGTATTTTCTTTAAAATTGTTGGAAAAAATGATGGAGATGCAGTAAGCTTCTGAGAAATCCTCTTCGAGTGACATAGACATATTCACGCAAGTGCTTGGACTGAAGTCTAGTATGGCAAGAGGTTTGGGACGATCTTTCAAGCATTCTGGTTCATCCTCCTCAACCCCATCGACTTCACAAAGTAATAATCTTACCAAAGATTTAGTAGCTGCACGGCGCGAGAATGAGTATATAAGGTCAAGACAACAAGAGTTAGAGTCCCTCTTAGAGCGACAGTCTCATTTAGAGACGCGTTTGCAGGACCAACAGAGAGACCAGGAGGAAAGAATAGGCAGTAAAGTCCTAGAGCAAGTGCAGCGGGAGATGATGGAGCAAATGAAGCATGTTATGTCATTGCAACAGAATTGCGGTGGGCGAGGAAAGAAGAAGAACTAAATTTTATCAGTATATATAACTTTTAATATCTAATTTTAAAACTTTATAAGACATTGTTAGTTGTTAAATGATGGTGTGTAATATGATACAATTGGCATGATTTTTAATTTTATGAAATTAGTATTTCTGATCTGTACGTTTGAATGTAAATAAAAATGTTCAAACATTAGTTCACATTTCAACAACCGTTCGAACGTAATTACACAAAATTATAACATAACGTTGGACATACTTGTCAACATTCGAACGTACTCACCCTCAAACGAACAAAACGTTCGAACGCTTAAACGATTAAAGTTCGAAGAAACCTTCGAACGTACCACGTGCGTTCAAACCCTTCTTCATTAACATTCGAACTAAGGCCCAGACGTTATACCCGTTACGTTCGAGCATGGTCCGTTAACGTTCATACGGAAATTCGAACGGTTATTGCAGTTAACGTCTAGACGTATAAACATCCGAACGTAAATGTGATTGGTTCGAATTATAATCAACGAACATCAACTTCTGTCATTCGAATGTCAATTGGTCAGGTTTACATTCGAATGTTATATTTGACGTTACTTTCTCCAACCGTCACTAAAAATATTTTTAGTGATGGTTCAATAGTAAATCGTCACCAATTGTTTTCTACGAGGCACATTAGGTGACGGTCGTGGTGACAGTTTCAAACCGTCACCAAATGTCTTTAGTGACGTTTTGGTTATTTTTGGTGACTGTTTCCTCTGTCATAAAAAACAAATTGTATTGTAGTGCTATTTATGTTAGTGTTGGAACCATACCCTTAATGAATGCAACACTTGGTGTAATATCATCAAAAGATACAATCCTTTGTCTTTATCTCTCACCCACATCTTTATATAAAAAACTTTTTTATACATATGGGCCATATTAAATCTCTTAATATAATACATCAATCTTACATGAAGTTGTTGTAGAAAAGAAGGGAATTAGGTGTTGAAAGAAATTCGTATCCACTTAGTATTAATAATATATAAACATGGGAAAACAAACCTTATTTCTGGATGGTATGCCATTTATTAGTTGAGCATATCATACTGCATACACCATGTTGCACTATGCACTACTTAAAACCATGCTTCGACTTCCTGTCAAAGATGCTTTGAAGGTAATTAGTCGAAATGAACATTTCTACAAGAAGCAGGAACTGCATTAATACGAAGAGGGTGACTGGAATACTCGCCAAACAAATAGCAGCAATAATAATCCATGTTGTTCCACGTAACGGGTGTCCACGTAGCATAATTAGAAGAATAGCTGAAAAGGATGTCATCATGGCCACAATTGAGAGGAAAAGAGTGGAAAGACCTATTATCATCTTTCTTGGTAAAGACTCGAGGAAATCGTCTTCTGCATAATGTGATGTGAGGATTCCCAAAAACATCATCAAAAGTGAAGTTGTCGCAGAAAATAGGGAAAACGCATCGGATATTATAAAGAGCTTAAACATGATTGTAATAATGAGTGGTGCTTGTTGTGGTGCAGCATGGTTCAGTGTGATAGGTTCTGCCATGGCTGTAGGTGGCTGGGCACGGCTGCGCTGGGCGGTGGAGCTGTTGGTCCGAAAACATGCAAGGAGATGACGTGCACTGGAGGAGGTTGGTGGAGAAGTGCAGCTGCGCTGTGCATGGATGAAGCGGAGAAGACGTGCGGGAGGTTGAAGATGACCAAAACGACCTGTCGTTTTTGTCTATGTACAAAACGGCAAGTCGTTTAATAGAAGGACGTTTTTAATCCCAGTGAAAAACGACAAGTCGTTTAGCGAACCTGTAAAACAAAAAATTAAAAAATAAAATAAAATAAAATAAAATAAAGTAAAATAAAAATTAGACAAGCAAAAATAAATAATAATCACAGAAAAAATAAAACTAGACAAATAAAATAAAATTAGACAAAGAAACTAAAATAAATAAAATTAAACAAGAGATGAAAAATAAAATATTAAAAGTTATAAAATCACAAGTGAGTAATTATTTATTATTTGGGCCAGTGAGTAACTATTGCCCAAATAAATCACAAGTTATAAAATCAAGCATAAACAATGCTTTTAATCAATTTAAATCACAACTTGGATTTATGCCTCTTAATCAATTTTTCCATCTAAAACCAATGATAAAATAATAAAACAATTAAGAATATATTGATTTTAGATGTATAAAATATGCAATAATGCAGTTCAATCACACTTCTCAACTAGCATTTTGCTAGTCTCTGAGCAAAATAGTGAAAATTAATTAAGATGAATATTGCATAAAACTCAAAATCGAAACAAAAGCAATCAAACATAATAATGAATTCTCACAAAATGCGACACGTAACTATCAACTCCCAGGGGCTATATTCACCAAGACTGTCTCAACAATCTTTCATTAAGAATTGGGGAAAATGTCTCAAAACTCAGATGTGTGTGTGTAGCTAAACGACTGTGTGTTCTTCATTACTAATCGGGATTTATTCCAGGATTTTTCAACCTTAAGATTAATCATTTCTGATTCTAACTACCTCGAAGCCCAAGGGACTAGCAGTTTTCACGCCAACTCTGTTTAAAGGTTGAACACTCAACCCCCAAAGTTTGGGTAACTGTTTCTATCCCTTTACTAAGGAAAGCTCACCGCTTCATCCTTTATCATTATTATTATTATTATTATATATATTGTTTCAAGTGGATTCGATCAGTGGGGAATCGAACCCAGGACCGTGCCCCTAACCCACACAATCCCAAGTTCGCCCTTACCAATGAGGCAGATCCATGTTTTTTTTTCAAAAGGCTTGGTAATCCTGCAGTTTACTTCTCCTATGTAAAATCAATGAACAGTAATGAAGAACACTATGAGTGTAAGCATGTGCAAAACATCGTTCGAGATTTTCCCTTCATTATATATAAATCATGCCAAGTCTATCTCAATAAATATAGCATCCTGGTGTTTCAAGTCATACATCAAGCAAAATATGATGCATCAGGAATTATGTTCTATGCTCAGGGTTGAAAATAAATCTTCATAAAAATAATTCCGCTCAACTACACCACCAAGATGCTCAAATTGATAGAAATGGAGTGTGTCAATGGTGTGTATAACAGTGCATATCACATTAAGGCAAAAATTGTGTAATCCAGTGCACACACACTAATAAAGAAAAGATGAGCAATAAAAGAAAAACTAACATAGAAAATAAAGAAAGAGAAGCAATCAACAAACAACAATACAGAAAATAAACAATCATGTAATCCATTATACACACGCAAAAAACAAACAAACAATAACACAGAAACTAAACAAAGAGATGCAAATAAAAGAAACAACACAAAATAAACAACACGATGCAATAACAGAAACAAATTTCAAATATGTACTAGAGAATTGAAGAAGAACTTCCTGGACAGGTGAGAAATGCTTGGGGATGAAAAACTACTTCATGCGAAATTTTTTTTTTCTTTTTTTCCAGCGGTCGAAAATCAAGGAATCTGGGGTCTGACAGCCACAGAGTCTTGGTTCCCAGATTCAAACTGTAAGGCTAGATCGGTAGCGTTTCAGAGCCTCAAGCTCTGCCCTGATTTATGGCATCGAGCTCTGCTCCGAGTTAGTTTTCGCAGAGCCTTAATTACAGAGTCTTGGTTCCCGGATTCAAGCTGTAAGGTTAGTTTGACAGCATTTCAGAGCCTCGAGCTCTGCCCTGTTTTATGGCATTGAGCTGTAAGGCTAGACTGACATTGTTTCAGAGCCTCAAGCTCTGCCCCGCTTTATGGCATTGAGCTCCGGGTTAGTTTTCGCTGAGCGTTGAGTGCTCTGGGTCTCTATATAAGGGACCATCTTCACCATTTGAAACATAGAACAAATCCTCAGCATTTCTCACATTTCTCAAATTTCTTTCAATCCTCGCAACTTCTTTCATTCTCTCAAGTGGCCGAACAACACTCTGTCAATGATATCCCTGATTTGAATCAGGTACCTGTTACACCACAACCATTTGTCTTCTGTTCTGATGCCTTTAATGCCATAAAGGGAACAGAGATACATTTTTCTACCCGGTCCGATGCTGAGGTGGTTTCAGGATCCAGAATGCTCGGTGCCCAATATACTGCTTCTGTTATAACCTTGTCCCGTAGATTACTGTCACGGGTGAATGAGATAGATGAACTTAAAATTTAAATTTCTAAGTTGCAGCAAATGTTTACTAATAAAAGTAAAAAAAAATAAAATATTAAAACAAGAAAATAAGCAGTTAAAAAAATGTGTGGACTTGTATGCTCAAAACCTGCAACCACGAATAACGGAGCTGGAACAAGAGAAAGAACAAATACTAAGCAACCATCAGCAATTAACAGCAGAGGTCCAACAGTTATAAGAAACATGAGGACAGTCTGCAGTTAATTTATTTATTAGTATATATATATTTTTTGAATAAACTTGTTTTGTTCTCATCTCCAACTCTATAAAATTAGTCTTGAGTATTCAAGTCACAACAAATTTTCTCTTCTTCTTCTTCTTCTTTTTTATTTTTTATTTTATTTTATTTATTAATGAAACAAAAGTAGAAAAAGAAAGGACTCATTCAAAAATGGTTTTTTTTAGACTCAATATCCCTAAAGAAATACCGCCAAACAAATGGGATAACAGGCAATATACAACAAGAATATGAGAACCTCTTTTGGTTGGCTCCAAAGTGTTTGGTTGGATGGAAGAGTGTTTGGTTTAGGTGGCATGATCAAAAGCATTGATTTGTCTTTTATTCCTTCACATATTTCCATCTTGGTTCCTCCTAATGCAAGTATCCTACACTATTCACCAAGTGTGGCTAAGATATTGCCAAGTATCTAATAAAACCTCCCTAAGGTTTTTTTGGAGAATCCACATAGCGATTTGACAATCGTTTGAACAAAGTGCCACATGGCCCTATCCTGGGTGTTATTATTCACCCAAAAAATTGTGAAGATTATTATTGCACCATAAAATCCTAAATAATCATACAAGTCTAGTGGTGCAATTCGTTTCACAAAATTTGACTTCTAAGTATCTCGATTAAATGAAAAGGGGATCCTCAAGACTATTCACTCTGGAAACATGAAATGTAACATTGCATTGTAAAATCCTAAATAACCATATGAGACTAATGGTGCAATTCGTTTTTCGAACTCATACTCCTAAGTGTTCCAAATAAAAAGGAAGGCACCTCTATCACCATAGTGGGTAGGAAACCGACTATGCTGATAGACTAAACCTAAACGCTCGCTTGATTCATGAAATCTTTTCGGGATTTCACGACATTTCTAAGGTCTAAAACATTCATCCACTGAACTTCTGGTGGGCTATTACATGCGCCCACCCCCGTCTTGCCCTCTATCGTAATTGCATTTCTGGCCCTTTTTTGCACTCTCCTGCCGTTTGCTTTTTTGGAGCTACTTTCTGCCTACTCCAACTCGAACCTCCTTGGTGGTTAAGGTCTTGAGTGTATCCTCAGCGTTGATGAACTCATCCGCCCCATCCATGAGCTCTCGCAGTGTGGTTGGAGTTCTTCTTGCCAACTTCACCAAAAACGGGTTCTCTGGCCAGACGCCTCCTAGGATCACTGCAAGCATGATCTTTTTATCTTGATCATATATAGTCATGTGCTCCTTGTTGAATCTGGTGAGGTATACTTTTAGACTTTCGTCCTCCTATTGTTTAACGGTTAGGAGGTGCGCTGTAGGTTGCCTCCTTCATCTGCTAGCCATGAACTGTGTTAGAAATAGCCTAGTGAGCTCCTTAAAGCTACCTATGGAGCCTGGCTGCAAGGCTCCAAACAATCCTCTTGCTACTCCTTTTAGAGTCAAAAGGAAAGCCTAACACTTAATCTCTTCGAAAAAAAATCATGGAGAGTCATGAGCATTGAACGTTTCTAAATGTTCAACTGGATCCTTAGATCTCTTGTATAGTTTGATTTGCAAAACTTTAAACTTGGGTAGGAATGACACCATCATTCTCTTGGTGCTATAAGGCAGGTCAGTATTGTTGGTAGATGGTTGACAGAGGAGGGTGTGCCTCTCTTCTTGGCCATCTCCTCTTACTTGTCTATGAAGTGATGCAAACCTTGATGCATTTTCCTCTTTAACTCGTTGCCAAAGTTCTTCCTTCCTGTGTTCTGCAATTTTGCCTCATTTATGTCGTATGGTTCAATTTGCAGAATTTTAAACTTGGGCAGGAGTGACACCATCATTATCTTGGTGCTGTAAGGCAGGTCGATACTGTTGAGTAGATGGTTGACAGAGGAGGGTGTTCCTATCTTCTTGGCCATCTCCTCGTACTTGTCCATGAGGTGACGCAAGTCTTGATGCATTTTCCTCTTTTTCTTGTTGTCAAAGTTCGTCCTTCTTGTGTTATGCAATTTTGCCTCATTTCTTTCGACAAGGCTTGGTGCAGTGTTTTCTACACTTTTTTTCCTAAGAGCTTGGTTTTGCATTGGAGGTTTTCCATTTCCAGGGTGATCCTCCTCAGCCTTTCCTCCATTTTTGCAAGTCTTTCCTCTATTCTGTTGTTTTCTTGAGTGCTTGTTGTTGTGGTTTCTTGATCATGGATTACTTAAGAGTGCTTTGTTGTAGGCATATGAAAGGCACATTGAGAAAAAAAAATCCTACAGACGGCGCTAATTGTTATGGACATGTTTAATATTCCTGCTAACGACTAACAGTAAGCTACAACAAGAATATGAGAGGTGCTCAGTGTGGTGGGGGACACCTCCAATGCCTTTGCCTGTATAGAGTGTGGAGAGTATTCTAATTTTCAGATGGTTCAGAAGTTACCCCATGTGTGTTCTTTGACCTTTATATAGATGGGTTCGGCGTGTGATGTGTAGGCTTGTGTCATGGCTTGACCTTCTTTAATCCTTGTAGGATTGCAAATTGTTAAGGTTCTGAATCATCTGTTATGCGTGAGGGAATTAATATGTTGCTCGTTATACCATTAAATTGTCATTAATGACAACTAAATTCGAATTACATACTGGTGCATTTTGGAGGTTGGTCCTTTAATTTGTGTTGAGCAAACCTTTGACTTTTGGTTCTTGGGCCTTTACGGTCGTGGGTTTGGCCTACTCTTCAAGAGGGATTGTTGACCCTCCAAATATGCTAACAAGAAAAGCTTAGTTTGGGTCATTATCTTGTATAGTTTCTTTTCTCTTTCATAAAATGTCCAACATAATTCATGATTGTGTGATTAATCAAATGTCTCCCTCTTGGAGATTCCAAATAGACATTCTCCCATTGATCCTCCTCCTCTTGACTCTCTAATTGGTTACATTAGTTTCACAAGACAGCTTGCTAAAAGGATCAAATGAGCTTGCTTGAAGGGATGTGTCTCAATCTCCCATTCATTGTTTTATAAGAAACCAAGGATTAAGAGAGATTTTTTCACACATTATAATGAATGCTCTTGATTTTGTCGATCTTATTGTGAGATTTATAAAGATTGTTTGTCCTAAGTTAATAACAACTAAATTATTTAAGAACGATAGGGTAGAAGAAAATATATTAAGTTTTTTCTCAACTAGTGTGAGAAAGATGATTAAGAGAAATAAGTATTTGTTTGGATATAAAGATTGAATTAATGGTCCCATGACTAGATTTTACTGGTATACATAATAAAAGTCATGTTGGACCATATGAGACTCATTAATTCGTTGAATGCTTGATTAATTTAATTCTAATTGGGTTATAGACATAATGCACATTATTAGATAAAAAAGATTTTTTTTGTGCACAGAAATAGATAACGGAAAAAACATATAGATGGATTCAAATGGATAGTTAATAGTCCATTCATAAAGAAATGATTGCTTATAAAGCACTCACTTCAAAGAAGTATCGTGCAATGTGATCATAGAAGGAAGTACATGCTGTATACAAATTATTACTGTCATGATTTGTGTGTTGTGGTACTGTTTCTGTGAGTGAGAATGTTAAATGATTAGAATTAAAGCCATATACAATCCATATCACCATTAAGGAATTTATGATATATGTTGTCCAATCAAATATAAGACTGATCACCTTTTTTTTTTTTTTTTTTCTAATCAAGCTTGCATATATTAAAGGAAAATATAGTAGTTACATCAAGGGGGGTCTTTCCCACTATCAATATACAAAATAGAGTTAGGAATAATTTCCAGCGGAATGCTACCAAACTACGAGTTTGTAGCTGCCCATTGCGCTACCGAGTGCGCAAGTCGATTTTGAGATCGATCTATCTTGTGGAACTTCCAGTTCAAGCGATGCTGAGTTTCCAAAGCGACTGCAATGTCATATGTAATTGTTTCTATTTTCCAGAATTGTTCCTCTTTATAAATGGAGGAGATGACCTACTGAGAATCCCCTACTAGCCTTATATTTGGGGTGGTTAAGATGTTCCGCCATTTTGAGAGCTAGCTTTGCTGCAAGAGCCTCTGCAATCACCGGGGTTGTGGTTAGGTTGTGCTCAGTCTAGATTTCCATGACTTCTCCTGTTGAGTCTCTGCTGACTACCAAGACTAGAGAAAATGAGTTCCTAACTGCTGCATCAAAAGATATGCTAATGTGGTTTCCCGATGGATTTTCCCAAGCTTTTTCTTTTTTTGTATTGCCCTTTCCTTTCCATGCATGTAGATTTTCTTGGTACAAAAGGTTTAGTTGCTTTGAGAGATTTTGGAGAGAAAGATCTTTGGGGTTATGTATTTGATCATTCTGGAGTCGCCATATAAAATCTAGAATCAGTCCAGCAAAGATTTTGAAGGGGTGCTCTTCCTGGGAGGCCAGGCCTAATTTCTTGGGATGTATGATATACTGGATCCAATCTGGCATTGAAGCTACTCCCAAAGCTGATAAATTTAATGGCCATTTACTGTGATTCCAGAGAATTCTAGAGATGGGGCATTCAATGAAAAGGTGCAGAAGGGTCTCTTCAGACTTATTATAGAGTGGGTAATTTATGGATGGTATACTTGGGATGAATGTTCTAAGTCGTTCTCTCGTTGGGAGAATGTCCCAAATTATCTTCCATAGAAGTAGCTTATGGCGGTCATGGATTTTGAGGTTCCAAATCTTTTTCCATGGGATGTTCAGAATAGTTTCTCTGGCAGTGCTAGCAATAGTCGAGACAAGATGGTAGGCACTTTTAACAGAAAATTTTCCATTATGAGATCTTGTCCAGAAGAGATTGTCCGAGCAAAGGCTTTGATTTGGAAGAGGAATTTTCAAGATTTCATTTATGCTTTCCTGTTGGAATAGGGATGTTAAAAGGGGGAGATTCCAAACTCTATTATTCTGGATGATCAGTTCTGAGACCTTTAGTGAGGGAGAGGTTTCCATTGTGTGTATGAGAGGTTGGGGTTTAAAATTTTCCAGAGTTGGGATCCACGGATCTTGCCAAGCTCGCACAGTCAGACCATTTATAATTTTAAAGCATGTACTTTTTCCCAGCAATGATCTTGTCTTGAGGATTCCTTTCCAGAGGCTTGAGTCCGTTACCCTTTGAGATATTGATTCAAAATCCGTTTGTTGAAGATATTTCTTTGAGAGCAAAGAGTGCCATAGACTATTACTAGGCTTGCTCATTTTCCATCCTGTCTTAGCTAGTAAAGCTATGTTCATGTTTCCCATCAGGCGTAATCCCAGTCCCCCTTCTTTCTTTGGCTGACAGATAGTTTTCCATGATTTTAGACAGAGCTTGTTTTTTTGTTCTTTTGTTTTGCCCCACCAGAAATTTTTGAAACTCTGATCCAATTTCTTGCAGATTGATTTCGGAATCAAGTGTGTCGCCATTTGGTAGGTAGGTATTGCCCCCACCACTGTTCTGATGAGCATGGTTCTACCCACTTGGGAGAGCACTTTTGATTTCCAGCCATCCAGCCGCTTGTTTATTTTCCCCAGCAGTTCTTTGTAGTCTTCTTTCTTGGATCTCCCAAAGGTTGTCAGCAGTCCCAAATATTTTGTTTTTAATGATGATTCTTTATATGGCATATTTTTCTAGAGCATCCGTCTTGTCGCCTGACTGGTGATGCACTATGCCCTAGTTAAAACCATGCTTCGACTTCCAGTCAAAGATGCTTCGAAGGTAAGTTGAAACGAACATTTCTACAAGAAGCGGGAACTGGATTAATATGAAAAGGGTGACTAGAATACTTGCCAAACAATAACAATCCATGTTGTTCCACGAAACGGGTGTCCACGTAGCATAATTAGAAGAATAGCTGAAAAGGATGTCATCATGGCCACAAGTGAGAGGAAAAGAGTGAAAAGACCTATTATCATCTTTTTCGTTAAAGACTTGAGGAAATCGTCTTCTGCATAATATGATGTGAGGATTCCCAAAAGCACCAAAACTGAAGTTGTTGCAGAAAATAGGGAAAACGCATCGGATATTATAAAGAGCTTAAAGAACTCATCATTTAAGAGCAATGGTAATCCTGTGTTTTGGTCAATCCCCCCTGGAAAGGTAATTGCTGCAGCAAACATGATTGTAATAATGAGTGCACCGACCACCGTACAGGACATCGATGTGTCCTTCATCCACCTCTCTCCCTCTTTCTTCAACTCCATGTGATTCTTCTTAAACAATTTAAGAAAAAGGTCCTTTCCCGGCGTGCAAATGGACATTATTTGCAGCGATTTTCAACTCGCCGCAGGTTTTTAGCACCAAACTAGTTTTCTGAGAAGAACTTTAGTTAAACAGTTGTTTGCAGCGAGTTTTTCAGTTTTCGCAGCGAATGTGTGCGCCTCAAAAGGTTTTAACTTGTTGCAACGCTGTAATTTACGTCGGGATTGATTCGGGGGCGCCAAAACACGAAAATAGATAAATTTCCCCCCAAGCATTTTCCCCCCACGGCCTGTTCTTCTCCACTTCGACGAAACCCAAGAAATACGAAAACCCACTTCGCCAAATACGTTCCCGGCGCTTCCACCTGCTGTTTATGCCGACGGTCACTCCTGTTTGCAACGGACGGAACGCCACTTGAAGGCCTCACTGCCGAAACTCCTCCGTTCACCTTCGGAGTCCCATTTTCCCACACCCTTCTCTATCTCCCCCTAGACCTTGATGTTCCTCCATGGACAGCCCACCTGCAACTCAAAGTTCCTCGTACACCAGTTTACACGTGGATTTCTGACTTTCTCGGCTGTATCGCTCCAATATTTCGCCATCATTTCCTGCCCCTTGAATTAGATTGGGAAATAGTGCCTCCATATTCGGCTGGGAACTAAGTTTTTGGGCTCTATTTTGTGAACGACCGAGGCTGATTTTCAGGGAATAAATTCCCTTTCAGGTATATTTTTGGGGTCTAATTTTTCTATCAGAGAAACCTTCATACATTTCTTGTAGTGCTTCATAGCTTTCTTGTTTGTTTGTACAATGACTTTTTTTCACTGTCAATCTGATTCCCATGTTCTTCCTTGAGGTTTAATTTTTGTATATCTGCCTTTTGTGTACGTGGTGGTCTAAGCTGTGGATATTACCATAATGCAAAATTCGTGGGTGATATTCTTGCAAAAACAGAGCCTTTTCTATTAGCGTTTATGGCCCATTTTGGCACCTTCTAATATGTAATTAGAAGACTTCTGTGAAGAATGTTGCTTTGTTGCTATGTGCATTTCTTAGAGTTTTGTGGGAATTGTTTTTCTGATCATGAATTACTGTGCGTTAACTCTTTCTTTTGTATCCATATAGAATTAATGCCTTTTTTTTATTGCCCTTCAATTTTCTGTTTTTGATATATACAAATACTTAGATCCATCCCTCTCATTTCTGTATGATATATTGATCATCTATAAGTAGAAATAGAAATAAATGCCTTGTTAACAAGACTCTAGATCAGAAAACATATAAGTGTATTAATTTCTTGGGGAAAGTAATATTGAAACCTAATTCATGATGAGATTCCAAAATCCTTCGCTTCTAGCTAAGAGAGCAGTGGTGGGAAGATTGATTTAGAACTTTGGCTAAATTTCATTGTTTTTCTTCCAATTCTTCTTTCTGTTTGCATGCATGCATTCTAACTATCTACTTGCTAGCTGCTTGTTTGCTTTCTTTAGGTTATCTAATAACTAGTTTGTATATATGATGATCATGATCATCATGTGCAAGCTGCTAGGACAAAAAGATTAATTATTTTATGTGTCTTAATTGAGATTTTGATCAAACAAATTAAGCTAGCTAGCGTATTTATTAACTCTGACCAGCTCCCCTGATCTACACTAATTAATCCTGTACAAACCTCAAATTTATACCTAAAAAACCAAAGAAAATATCATAATTAAGTAAACTGAGTACTTAAGGATGTAAGTTGATCGTTGCTTGCTTCAAAATACAGAACGTATGGATCGATATTCTAATTACATGATATGTATGAACAAAGTCGAAATAAATTAAAATGTATAAGCGGACAGGGACCGGAATTACCAGTACTTTCGCACATGTTAATCCGAAGATCATCGATCGATATTCTTAATTTTAATTACGTCAGCCTCGAAAAAAAAAATGTACCATGCATGCAGTAATGTCGTAATTCAGAATTCATTCCAACCAATTAATTTAAGTAAAAAGAAGAGAGATGGATGATGTGATTTGTCACGATCGGTGAAAGATCAAAGTGATGGATCAAGGTGGAAGATCATTAATGGGTGTACATGCTATAATTAGCTATTATATATAAATGAATATATATATATGTATGTAGGCTATATATGGAAATGGTGAAAACTCAATGGAAATGCATGGCTAAGCTAGCTGTTAGATAGGCACACTTGACAACAAAAAAGTACTACAAATTTGTTTAAGTCGTCGGGGGAGTGAGTGAAAATGTGAAAATCTTAGCGAACTTTACGGGTTTCTTCTTGTAATCTTTCAATTATGAAATTCTGATCAGAAAGAATAGGGAACAGTGCCATCTCAGACCAGATGTGTCCAACACATTACAAAGCAACTCCTCGTGACGCATGCATGCATGCAGTACTACTACTCACTACTCTAAAATACACAAGCTTTTGTAAATCTAACGTCAATTCCAGACCCCACTCATGTCTTAGTGATATTATATATATGCTCCATCGCACTATTTTCAAAGTTCAAACTACTTGGGGAGGGGGCGGTGGGGATTCCTTTCTGGGCCAAACTCCAACTCCATGAGACAAACCACTTAGGTACCATTTATACTGCGCTCCTGACCATCTTCTGAAAGCCCTTACTTTGGTTTGGTTTGTAACTTTGGTTGGTGACCCGTGCGCCCGACACACTATTTTCTTTTTTTCTTTCCCTTTTTCAGATTATAATTAAATTGTGATTTGGTCGACTTTAATTTCTACTAGTCTCCCAGGCGATATAAAAAGTTCTCGTAATCTGATGGGTTTTTTATCTATTACGTACAGTCACGGACTCACGAGTAAATTACAATTTATGGTAAGCATGCAGAAAGGAGACTATACTAGCTAAAATATCCAAGAGTTAATTAATTAGGTCTAGAACTAGCTACTAGACCTTTGTGCTCGACATGATTAATTAATGCAAGCTGCTTAATTGATAATTGGTGTAAAGAAGTAGTCAGTCCCAGTTAAATAAGATGAACAGTTCATATGAATATTGGAGGTGCAATAATATAATAAATATATTATCTTCAAATTCCTTTAAATTTGAATTAGGTGTAGATACCAGCTTGCAGCAGCTGGTATCTGACTTCTATTTACCCTACCAAGACAATTATAGGCCAGTTAACAAGACAAGACAAGCTTATCATATATATATATATATATATGCAGGTTAATTGTATAGCTTATTTTGATAGGAAGGAAATGCTATAATTATAAGGTATATGCTGGTCAACTATACAGAGAGAGAGAGAGAGAGAGCACTACAAGGGGAGCCATTTAGCCAGCTAGCAGGTGGTTAACTGTGTCATTATCCCAGCCTAGAAAGTCAGCTAGCTAACTTTCTGTTAATTGGCGGATTGATCAAGTAATAATTATTATATATGTCTACTTTTATAGCATAAATTAATTAAAGCTATACGCCTAGTACTGATCTGTCCCTATGTTATTTTTTTTTTAATGTTTGAACTGTTCTTTAACTTTTTTGCAATTCTGGTGATCCCTTTGTTTATCTTATAAAAATTGTATCACTATAAAGATTTGGATAGTAAAATGAGCAATGATATATTAATTGTTTTTTATTATTACCTTTTCCTGTTGTACTATTTGCAAAAAACTATTATTACCTTCAGCTTATGTTTTCTGCATTCTACTAGCCTTTGTGACAGCTTGCACTACAAATTTAATCTGTTATTCAGTTTTGTTTTAGTGCAGTGGGATTTTAGTGCACATGACAGTTGTGGTTATGTTTTGTGCATCTGAGTTGTGGTTCTTTTCTGTGCATCTGTGTTATGGGTCTGTTTTGGGATAGTTGGTTGCTGTCATTTTAAATGTAGGCTTATTGAATATTGATATTTATTTCTACTCTTTTTAAATATTGAGAAGATCTTCTGTTTTTAATATTGAGTTTGAATGAATTAAGTTTTGAGAGCCTTTAACCCTTTATGACTGTTAAACTAGTAGATCATGGGAATGTACTTTGAGAACACTTTTCTTCAAGATTAATAGCCTAAGCAAGCAACCAATAACTTTATTCAATTCTAGTAGGTTCTATTAGAATTTCCTGGTTTACACTTATAAAAAAAAAAAAAAAAATTATAATCTCCTGGTTTGCCTAGAGCTCCTCTTGCTGTTTATGCCATGCTTTCACAAAAAAAATGATGCAACTTTCTTCAACTCTATTATGAATGGTTTACGTATGTTATTATTGTGGTTAAATGAGGGATGTTTAAGAGCCAATGTTTGTACTAAAGCTGCTGGTTGTCCATGGTAATGCAGCAAATTCTACTATGCACTCTGTTTTGGGGCTTCACTTAGTCCATTTCATCCCCATTTTTGCTCAACCATAGTTATTTGTTAGTATGGAAAGCTGCATTTAAAACAAGGGACAAAAACCCAAAATCATCTGAGCTTTAGCTCTTCAATTAATTTGGTTCCAACAAGTTGTTCAAAAGCTGTCAACCTGAAATATTTTGTGAAAATTGCAGATTATTATGACACTAACTTGTTCCCTTCCATTTCTCAATAAATTCCTATCATTTGTACATTCTAAACCCACGTTCTTCATATATCTGGACACGCATAAAACTCAATAACCTTTATTGGACAGCAAGCATGCTATTACACTTGTTCATGAATTCCTTTACCATGCTTGAAATGAGGGGTTTTAAAGTTTTGGCTTAGTGATAAGTATGGAGAGAAGTTAAATGGGTTGAGGTTGCTATTTGAATAAAGTTTCATCCTTTTTTAGGTAAATAAAGTTATCTGAAGTATGAACAACTACCTAATAAATGTTAGTAATGTTAGCTATAAATTTTAAATAGACAAGTATATCTTAGACTGACTTGTATTTCCATTGTATTATTATTTCTACTTGCTAACATATTAATCCTCCATAATCACTTGATACGTCTTGAAAACATCAGGCAAATTACGTACTTAGAATATAAGAGTAATTTGATGCCAATTTTCACTCTCTTTTCCCCTTCTTTCTTTCACAGTTTCTTTTTTTTCTTTTTGTCTTTTGAGATTTTTTTTTCCTAAAATCTAGTTATAGCTTGTAGTTTTATAAACCATGAGAATCACTGGAGTATTCATTACAAGCTTTCTCCCTTGTAACTGAGTTATGATTATAACCCCTATTCCCGCGGCCTTCTTGTTCTTGTTATTTACAACAGCATCCCAATTGGCTAAATTTAACACATGTTTCATCTTGCTTCTTCCATGTAATATGTTTTCTCACTGCAATACTTGGTTGATGATCAATCAACATATAGTTTTGGGCTGATTTGAACTCTTGTAAATTTTGTTTTGCAACCTTTTTGTTTCCCTTCTTGATAAGTAACTTATTCTTTGGGTTCAAGTTTAAACTTGATAAGATATATAGGAATTGCTGGCAATCAAATCTTCTTCCCCCCTCAAAATTATAATTCTTTTTATTATTATAACAAATTAGATTCCAACAAAAGCCAAATACAGTTCGATTCTCACCAACAATTCAACAAAAGCCCTTCTACTGTGTGGCCCAGTTGTTACTATAACTTACTGTTTGGCGTGCATCTAGTGTAATTGTAACTTTTTTTTTTTTTTTTTGCCCTTTAAAATATTTTTGAAATTTTTTTAAAGTAAACCCAAGGACAAACTAGCATTTTCCTTCAACAAAAGCAAAACTGTTTTTCCATTTCAAACTAGTGGAGATGAGAATGTATTTTTTGTACACTTTTCTTCAAGATTAATGGCCTAAGTAAGCAACCAAGGATTTTATTCAAACTAGTAGGTTCGATTAGAATTTTCTAGTTTGCCAAGAGCTACTCTTGCTGTTTATGCTATGCTTTCACAAAAAAGTGATTTTTCTTCTGAGGTTTTCTTCAACTCTAGTATGCTTGGTTTATGTAGTTGATATTGTGGTTAAATGAGTGATGTTTAAGAGCATGAATGTACTTTGGATGCTAGCTGTCCAGTGTAGTGCAGAAAATTCTGCTATGCACTCTGTGTTGGGGCTTCAACCAGTCCATTTCATCCCCATTTTTCTTTTGCATCTTTTGCTCAACCAAAGTTATTTGTTTGTATGGAAAACTATTGAAAACAGGGGACAAAAACCAGCCATCTTGTGAGCTTTATCTTCATTTAATTTGGTTCCAACAAGTTACTAAAAAGCTGTCAAATGCCATTATAGCTGAGAAAATTCCATTAACATTAAGTTTTTTCTCAGCTAGTGTGAGAAAGATGATTAAGAGAAATAAGTATTTGTTTGGATATAAAGATTGAATTAATGGTCCCATGACTAGATTTTACTGGTATACATAATAAAAGTCATGTTGGACCATATGAGACTCATTAATTCATTGAATGCTTTATTAATTTAATTCCAATTGGGTTATAGACATAACGTCACATTTATTAGATAAAAAAGATTTTTTTTGTGCACAGAAATAGATAACGGAAAAAACATATAGATGGATTCAAAGGGATAGTTAATAGTCCATTCATAAAGAAATGATTGCTTATAAAGCACTCACTTCAAAGAAGTATCGTCACTACAACAAAAGAGGCATCTTGCGACCAATTTATCGCAACCAAAAGACTATTCGCAACTAATTTTGGTTGCGAATAGTCTTTTGGTTGCAATAAAGTGGTCGGAAAGGTCGTTTTTGTTGTAGTGCGTGCAATGTGATCATAGAAGGAAGTACATGCTGTATACAAATTATTACTGTCATGATTTGTATTGTTTCTGTGAGTGAGAATGTTAAATGATTAGAATTAAAGCCATTTACAATTCATATCACCATTAATGAATTTATATGATATATGTTGTCCAATCAAATATAAGACTGATCACTTATAATAGGAGATTTAATCTAAGCATTAGGGGTGATAAATCAAGACAACTACTCATTGAAGAGTTATCAACATAGATTGAGAGGGTCTTCGGCCTAACATGATGTTTTGAAGCCTGTGTACTCAAGTGTTGGGATCGAAATGAAAAAGGTTGCATGCATACCTTTAACCATCTATGTTTAACAATTGTCGAGAAATCATGAGTATAACTTACTCGGATTCTGAAAGGACAATTCAAAACCTATCTATGTTTAACAATTGTCGAGAAATCATGAGTATAAGAAAACAATTGTTGAAAAAAGTCAGGTTGGGTTAGGGATCACTCTCTCGATCACTATTTATATTAGTGTTGGAACCATACAGTTAATGAATGCAACACTTGGTGTATCATCAAAAGATACAATTCTTTGTCTTTATCTCTCACCCATATCTTTATATAAAAAACTATCTTATACATATGAGCCAGATTAAATCTCTTAATATAATACATCAATCTTACATGAAGTTGTCGTAGAAATTAAGAAGGGAATTAGGTGTTGAAAGAAATTCGTATCCACTCAGTATTAATAATATATAAACATGCTACTGCATACACATGTTGCACTATGCCCTAGTTAAAACCATGCTTCGACTTCCTGTCAAAGATGCTTCGAAGGTAAGTTGAAGCGAACATTTCTACAAGAAGCGGGAACTGGATTAATACGAAGAGGGTGACTGGAATACTCGCCAAACAAATAGCTGCAATAATAATCCATGTTGTTCCACGAAATGGGTGTCCACGTAGCATAATTAGAAGAATAGCTGAAAAGGATGTCATCATGGCCACAAGTGAGAGGAAAAGAGTGGAAAGACCTATTATCATCTTTTTTGGTAAAGACTCGAGGAAATCGTCTTCTGCATAACGTGATGTGAGGATTCCCAAAAACATCAAAACTGAAGTTGTCGCAGAAAATAGGGAAAACGCATCAGATATTATAAAGAGCTTAAACAACCAATCATTTAAGAGCAATGGTAATCCTGTGTTTTGGTGAATCCCCCCTGGAAAGGTAATCGCTGCAGCAAACATGATTGTGATAATGAGTGCACCGACCACTGTACAGGACGTCGATGTGTCCTTCAACCACCTCTCTCCCTCTTTCTTCAACTCCATGTGATTCTTCTTAAACAATTGTCGGGGAGTCAAACCATCATTGTTGGTAGCTTCAGTTAGCGTACGAGGGACAATTCTCTCTAACTCCTGCATTTGGTAACTTGAATCTTAGTAGGAAAGGCTATCGAAATGTATATATAGGACATACATATGTGTGTGTGATGGTCAAAGACACTATTTACCTCATAACTTATTAATCATGGAAGAGAGGAAACCCAAACATTCAAGTAAATAGTTCCAAAATAGTCTTATTCAATCTAACTTTTCTTAATAGATAAATCTAAAGTCAACACTTGGTGTAGAATAGGTTCTTTTCACCCTTTAGGTTCTTAATAGATAAATCTAAAATCAACAAGCGGTGGCTTTATTGATCATTAGGTTGGACGAACTTCAAGGTTGGAGAAAAACTCTACCAAGAAACATAAAGTGAAAGAGATGACCTTAAACCACTGTAGTTCTCTTTGCATCTGCAATGCTGCACCTGGTATGCGATCAAGCACTGTAGAATCTCCAAACATCCCAGACAAATGTAACATGCAGTTCTGATCTTCATCTCTAAGAGTGATCAGAACTTTCTTCAATTGAAGCATAAATATAATGTTAAAGATTTCAGACCGACGATGCAGAATGGCAAGCATAAATATATTTCTACCATTGTCATCGGTCTCCCATTGAAGCTCGCGATCCGCTTTTAGCATCTCAACAACAATCTCAACAATCCCATTCTTCACAGCAATCATGATGGCTTCATTAACAAAACAATCTTCCCTTTGTTTTTGACTCAAATCTGGTATCTTTTTGCAAATGCAACCAAGAAGTTTTTCGGATTGTCCATGGATCAACTTCGTTTCATATAATTGCCCGACACCTTGGTCAATAATCAAGACAATGCCAATTTTACTTGATGAAGAATAAAAAAGTTCAAACAAATTATTAAGAACTAATCTTGATTGAGCAGATGTAGCATACCCAGTATTGTACGCACGAAGTCCAGGATCACTGGAGTTGGTTTCAGAAGTACTGGTGAAAATAGTTTTTGCATTAATGAAGTTGGCACTGCAAATAAAAATGAAATTCCATCTCTTATATAAAACCTATCGTTCAGATATTCTATTTTATGCTTTGTAAATATAATTCTCAATCCAATATTTAGTTAGGACTTGTAACTTTTGTCGATGACAAGGCTAGGGCAAGACTAAAGGATAGAGTTGAACAAAAACTGCATGGAATATTAAAGGATATATATAACTAATATTGAAAAAACAAACAATTCATCGTACAAACCTTGATTATTATTCAAAGGACATGAATGCATGTAACTTGAAATTTAATTTTTCTAATCTAGCTACAGCTAATTTAGTCTGCGACAAGTTTTCATATATTGATTATAGTGCAACAATATATAGTTATACTAGTTCATACGAGGGACAAATATCCTCTCCTGGAAAGTGCGTCGAATCCCCACACCCTAAAGGCCCATGAACCCCAGATCACAAGCTCACCTAACTAGGAATCAAGGTCATAACCGATAGACATGCTGATGTAGAATTCCGGTCTAACCATTGATGATTAATAATGAATTAATGAGGTAACAGAAAGGATTACTGCAAACCATCCCTAGTGAGATAACTGCCCCGATTACTCGCCCAGGATCGGAGCGGATCAAGTCATTAGGCAAGTTATACCAATTAAACATTTAGTACGTCTATATATATGGGGGTCAAAGCACACGTCAAAGGTAACACCTGAACCATCCTTGAATTGGAATACCCTAAACATTTTTGTTGACTTAGATATCGGAGGTATCTCATACCACACTGAACCCCGCTGTTGTTTTCTTGGTACAAGTCATGGAAAGCTGTTAGTAGGAGTGCGAAACACATTCGTAACACATATAATTAAAATATGTAAAATAAGTACATCAACAATTAAATGAAAGAAATAGAACGGGATAAATCCTCATGTGCTAATAAAGGTGATCATTGTGGTAAAAAAATTCCGATCGAAATTGCTCTATTGAATAAATTTCGTGTAACAAATTAATTAATACCTTCATTCACGTAAAATTGGAACAATGGCAGAACTTGGTAACTTTAAGAGATATACCTCTGCATATCTTGATTCTTGCCAATAAAGATATATAATTCAGAGCTTTGAAGAAATATATCTTCAACGGGCCGGAAATAATACCTTTTCATTTCGGAAGGCAAACCCGAAAGAACCCAAAATAAATTGGATTTATTTACCTGAAGTACTCTCGGGTATAGATTAAGAGATCAGAGATACATAAAGTGGGACCTACATCATTTATGGCTGACTGAATAAATTTTTGAATATCAATTTAAATACTTAATAAATATAGTGGGACCAATTTTATGTACTTACCTCTATCCGACTCTGCCTACCTTGGAATTCAAGAAAAAGCTTTAAAAACCCCCAAATCCAAATAAAGTTAATAAACCAACAGCATGAGCAAATCATCATGGCTAGCTAAATTAAACAGGACCAGCAATTAATATTGCACAAACCCAAATCAAAACAACATTCAACAAGAATGGCATAAAGGGTTAAACTTTATTTGGAAAAATCGAAAACAAACGGGGAACTCTCCCTTCTCTCTCTAAAACCTCTCCCTTCTCTCTAAGTTTCCCCACTTTTCAGAACTGGCTAGAGGGGACGGGAGCTTAGGCTCCTTCCCCCTCACTCCCTCCCTCCGTCTACTTGTTTTCTATTGTCCAGTATTTGGTTTTCGTGTTTTTTTTCTTTTTTTCTTTTTCAGGCCAAATAAAGAGAGATTCGGCATTCGGGACTCGCCGGCTCCAAACAGGTGGCACGCGCCCCACCTGGAGGTTGCCCAGTCGCCGATCAACAAAACCCCCGAAGGCGGTATCAACCAGAGTGGCGTGTTGCCCCCACGCGCGGGTCGGATATTTCGAAGGTCGTTTGCGCGTGGTTCGCACAGGCCGCCAAGGAATCCTCTGTCGCGGCCACGCGTGGCTGATCCCACTCCTGCACCTCTGGATCTCCCTAGCTTGACAGTCGTTTCTCCCTCCCACAGCCTTTTTGTGCACTTTTTTTTGTTTTTACAGTGTTATCTCAATGTATTTTATCTTATGTGCTGTATTTATTTTTCAAGAAAACAAAATTTCAAAATTGTATTGCCTTCGGACTTATGTCCGAAGGACTTTCTCCCCCCTCCGCTTAGGCGGTGATGTTTGGGGTTGGCTCTCCATATTCCGATTAGTCGGGTATGGAGTTTGGGTTACTGTGACCTCTGTCTTAGACAGAGATGGGCTATCTCTTAGGTTTAGCTCTTTAAAGATTTACCATCTGGACTAGACTATGTCAGTCACGAAAGTGTACTGGGATACTACCAACGTTTATAACTGGCTTATTTTTTAAGTCAACTTTGTATGTCATCTTTGAATGAATGGAAAGTGATCTATTATTAAAAAAAAAAAAAAAAAAAACAAGAATGGCATAAAGGAATATGATTTGGCCAATCACTATTTAGCAAAGTCAGACTAAAGATATCAAAAATACCTTGTATTAATGTCTGAAACTCTCCAAAACAAAATGCCACTACCGAGTCTTTCCAAGTATCCAGCAATATTTATTGAGATTATGTGAATCAACATTGGATTGATGAGGGATTCTGATTCTAAGTTTAGAATTTGTCTCAAAAACTTAAATTAATGGGAATAGTTAAATTTACTTATTTATATTATTTTTTACTCCTTTCATATGTGGACTAAACTCCCTCTCAATAAGTATGCCTAATGCGGATAATATTTGATTAAATGGGGGTGAAGTATAGATTCAGAGTTCAAATTTAAGATCTCTATTTTGATATCATGTGAAATTGTTACTTATTCCAAAAAGTTAAACGGGTGAAAAGATGTAAATTTTATTATCTATATTATATCATTAACAAATATATCTATATGGCTGTGAAAAAACTCTAAATGCTTTAGTCTACACGGAGCTAGAATATTCAAAGTTTAGAGTAGAAGTTTGAGTTAGAATCCAATTAGACTCTGAAACACTAATAATTAGTTCGAATAAGATTTTCATCTAAAAATCCATTTATTTATGTTCATATTATAAAGGGTCCTTCTACGGACTGTTGCCATGCATAACCGTGGTGCAATCGACAATGCCACATCAGCTGATTTTTTTTTTTGGCCAAAAGGAGGGCGGCACCTCCGGTACTTTATTAAAAAATCTCACTTATGGCGGAGGGAAACTATGTATACAAAAAAACAATAAAGCTCAAATGAAACCCAAAAAAAAAAAACATCCCATCAAAAAACTATTATCAACTACGTCTAACATATGCCGTACCCATCTTATCTAATCTATACAACCCCCTAATTTTTCGAGGAAATTGTAACCAATTTGTGAACAATTTATTCTCACCCAAAGCACCACACTTTGCCAATGCATCCGCAATTGATTCCCTTCTCTAAACAAATGCTGAATAGAGTAGTCAAAACCCGCCAAAAGATCCATTAATTCATCCCAATAATCCCAAAGATACTAAACTGTACAATTTTTAGACAATATCCACGAGACAACCACCAAAGAATCGCATGCAATGTCTATGTACAAGTATCCCATCTGTTAACAAATTTTAATACCTTCTATAACTGCTCGAAGCTTAGCCTCGTTATTAGAACAGGGACAAAAAAATTTTGAAAAGCCAACAACCAACTTACCTTCACTATCTTGAAGCAGCCCTCCACCCCCTGCTGGGCCTGGGTTCCCAAAGCTACTCCCATCCAGATTTAGTTTCCAACGGCTAGGATATGGCCTAACCCACCGAACCACCTTCACCTTCATGGCAGACTTTCCTATTATAGGCACATCTAGATTTTTTAGAATACCTTCATCACAAATAGACAGTTGATGCACCTTCACCATCTGAGAAGCCAAAACATTTGCCCAGTATTTAATTGAGCACCACACTTCCAAGACCGACTCCTCCCTCCCTTCCATTCTCGCCATACACCTTCTACTCCACAAACGCCACACCACAACACTAGGTAATAACCCCAACAATATACCTACCTGTGACTGTCGAGATGCTCGATTAAACCACACGTGTACCCTTTCCTTCCAACTCTGCTGATGAATAAATGGAATTCCCAATTCAGCCGATGCCTTTTTCAAGACAGCTCTTGCAAACTCACCCTTGCTGAGAACATGTTCCAAAGTCTGTACCTGTCTACTCAAACAACAATTACAACAAGATGCTAGAGAAACCCCAACATGCCTGATCTATTCATCCACACATAAACAACCAAAAACTGCTTTCCACATACACAAATATATTTTTTTTGGAAGAAAATTGTGCCACACCCATTTTGCCCAATCAAACTTTGGCCCTTTAACTCTAATTACCTCCCACGCTGATTTAGTAGAGAAACCACCGTTCTTCTCATGTAGCCATAACAAAATATCTTTTTTATTTTTCAAGGCCCCAACAGATTCCACTATCTCCCATGCCTTCTCACTCCAATTACTTCCTGAAACCTTTGCATGTCCCAGCAATTATTCACCACCAACTCCCGAATTTGAAGCGTAGGTTCCACGACCCCACTAGATCCATGGCACAACGGACCAGGTCCCAAGAACCTATCATACCAGAAAGCCAATTTTCCTTCCCCCACCTTCCATTTTGTATTCTCCAACAACAATGCTATTATCGACAATATTTTTTTCCAAAATTGGGAACCGGAACTGCTCTCATCACAAAGGACTAAATGGCCATTCTTAAAATACTTAGCTTGGAAAAAAATTCCCCTAAAGAGAGTTTTGAGTCAACAACCTCCAACCAAATTTAAGAAACAAAGATCTTTGCACATCTTCTAGATCCCTCACACCAATACCACCCTCCTCCACCGGCACACATAACTTCTTCCATGCCCTCCACTTCCACTTACTGTTACCATTCTGTTCTCCCCAGAAAAAGCTTACAAAGATGCCTTGTAATTTTGTAAACACCATCTTTGGGACAAGAAGAGTAGACAATAAGTGCAAAGGCATACTTGAAAGAACGTTGCGTAAGAGAATAAACCGACCCCCCTGAGAGAGAAGCTTGCCCTTCCAACCCGCTACTTTCTTCCCAATCTTTTCAATTAAAGGCTCAAAGTGGCATACCTTAAGCTTCCCCTTTACCATTGGTACACCCAGATAAGTGAAGGGAAACTGACCCTCCACAAAACCAGTCTCGACCAGAAGCTCTCTTTTCTGCACAAGCTCAACTTATTAGAGCAAAAAATCGCTGACTTATCATGATTGACATGTTGTCTAGACCACTTCTCGTAATCATTCAAAACACCCATAAGACATCTAATTGACCTTTTACTTGTATTCGCAAACACCACCAAATCATCGGCATAGAGTAGATGCGTAATTCTAGGAGCACCAACTGGGTGTGAGAAGTGTAAAATTCTTTTTTCAGTCATTCGCCTCTTCATCAATTGGGAGAAGACCTCTTCAACAATAATGAATAAGTACGGCGAAAGTTAATCCCCCTGACGAAGACCCATTTTGGACTTGAAGAATCCTTTATATGTGCCATGCATCATGATTGAAAACCAAGGTATCGACACACACTTAAGGACCAGCCTACAAAAAAATTCCGGAAAGCCAATAGCACGAAGGACATGTTCTAGAAATCGCCAGTCGACTTGGTCATACGCCTTGCTCATATCAATCTTCAGCATAATATTTCCACCATGCACCTTCTGGTGCAACGATTTCGTCATTTTCTGGGTAAGTGATACATTTTCAAAAATACTACGACCCTTCACAAAGGCCCCTTGCTCAAGAGAAATAATGTCTCCAAGAACCACATATAGTTTAGCAACTAAAATCTTGGAAAACACTTTGTTGATGACATTACAAAGACTTATCAGCCAAAATTTGTCAAAGCTTTGCGGATTCTTCACCTTTGGAATCAGCACAATATATGACGCCGTATAAAATCTCGGAAGCACCTCCCCTGAATAAAATTCCTCCACTGCCTCCATCACATCAGCTTTAATAAAATCCCAGCAGGCCAAATAAAAAGCTGAACTAAATCTGTTCGGTCCTGGGCTATCGTCCGCAGCAATAGAGGCCAATGCCTCGCACACTTCATCCTCCATAGGCGCTGCCTGTAATCTGGACACAACACAATCAGGGAGAGCAGAGTCAAATAACCCACTCAAATCCGGCAGCTCAACCAAGTCCTCGTGGGAAAGGAAATCTGTAAAATAAGTCACTACCCCCTCATGCACCTTTTCCATTGACTCTAACACTGTCCCATCCTGCAATCTCATGCATTTTACACATGCATTCCTCCTCCTCTGTGCCACAACATTATGAAAAAACTTAGAATTTTGATCTCCATCAACCAGCCATGCTTTCTTGGCTTGTTGAGATAGTCTTGTATCTTCTCTTTTGTTCCACATCTCCAATTCAACCTAGAGCAGAAATAAACTTCCCCTCAAGCTCCTCAGAGTAAGCCACCTGCAACTCATTTTCAAGCTGTTCAACTCTCTCTTCCAGCTCCTTAATCACACCACCCACTCGGCCAAAGACTTCATTATTCCATGTACGTAGCTTTAACTTGAGGCTCTTAAGCTTACCAGCCAATTTTAAAAGACCCGAGCTACCATCCATTGGATTCCCCCATGACTCTTGAACAGCTTCCAAAAAATTTTCATGCGAGAACCACATGTTCTTAAATCTAAAAGGAGCCAGGCCATACCTCACATTTCTCGAAACCAACTAAAGAAAAATCGGTGAATGATCCGATGTTCTTTTTCCCAACAATCTGGTCATAGCTTCACCAAACCGAGAAGTAAACTCGTTATTTACTAGCACTCTATCAAGTTTTGTCCAGCATCTTGCCATACCTTGGTGATTATTACACCAAGACATCTGTCTTCCTTTTAACCTCAAGTCCAATAAACCACACCTATTTATACATGCATTAAAATCCTCCATAGCTGAAATAGGTCTTGGCCTACCAACCATCCTTTCCTCATTGCTTTTTATAATATTGAAGTCCCCCATCACCACCCATGGTATACCCACACTCGGCACACCACCCAGCTGAGACCATAGATCTTGCCTCTCCAGCTGAGAGCATTTAGCATAAAACAAACGTAGCTAGCAAGCTGCCACCACTTGCCACAAAAAGCCCTGTCAATGATTGATTAGTCATACCAACAATATCCATGACAATTTCATCTTTCCAACACACCCATAATTTTCCCCCCACCTCCATATTAGAAACACAATTTGGAAACTGCAAACTGAGAGCCCACCTCTGCAACTTCGACTCATCCTAAAAAGGTTCTGAAATCACCAACACAGAAATTGCATACTTCCGCACCAACTTCCTAACCCTTCTTTTCGAGGTCCCCAACCCCCTCACATTCCACACCATAATGTTTTCAATCATAAGTTCAATTTCTGGAGGTTGGCTTTCACCCGACTAGACTTCCTCACTGAAACCTCTTTAGAAGGTTGTTCACCCCAATTGGTTTCGGATCTGAACCATAGTCCTTTTGTTTATCCAGCAACACATTGTTCTCATCCTTAGACAATACTTCAAACGAGTTGAAACACTCCACACCCTCACCATCCCTCCCATTACGGTCCTTCACAACCTCCACCCCCACCACGTCCTTCTCACCAACCAAACCATCCACTTCAATTCCCATTTCCACACTACCCATCTCAACGACGTTCTCCCATGACTCCCCCTCCTTCACAACTTCACCCTCCTCAACAATCTCAACCATCCCCTCTATCCCTCGATCCTCTGGACCATCAATCTCAACAATCTGGCTTACGATCATTGGAACCATAACTAACACCTCATTGTTTTCCTTAAGCCCGTCACCCATCTGTACAATCACCCCTGTCTCATCGAAAGGAACTGATGGCTTCTCTTGCGGCTTACGACCAACCTCTTTCCAAATTTTTTCTTCCCCCTCCTTCCCAGACACCTTACCTCCCCCCGTCCTAGCCAGTTTATTATCCTTTCTTTCACCCGCCCTACAAACCACCGCTGTATGTCCTTGTCGAAAACATTTAGAACAATAGAAACCTCTTTTTTCATACACCACTTCTTGCCAAATTTGTTTATTAAGACCAATAAGCAACGGGAAACCACGAATAGGATCATCCTTTAGATCCACTTCCACACACAACCTGGCCCCTGTGGCTCGTGTTCTATACAATGTTGCATTGTCCATGCCAAGAAATCATCCAAACTGAGAGGCAAAACTTTGCAAACGATCTAACTTGTACAAGTGTAACGGCAGTTCTGGTAAGAAAATCCATTAAGGTGCAATCAAAGGCTCCTTCTTCACATCAAAGTCCACAGACCAATTAAACAACCGAAAACTACAACTAGCAATACTCCTTCCCTCTCGCGCCCATGCACGGAGATAATCTCTTTCATTTGCCAAATGCAAGAGCACGTGGTAGCTATCCATAAAACTGACCATCGGAACTTCACTAAAACCTCAAGTCTTTATGATCTGTAACCTTAGTACATCAATGGAAGGTTTCAACGACAGAAACTTCAAAACCAGGGCAAACTTCATGTCTTTCGCAGCCCGATCCATTTCAACATCCGTTAATACAAAACCCAATTCGCCATTAACCATCTCAAGTTTCCTCAAAGGTAAACGAAATTTGTCCGTCGGTAATGGTCTTTGCAAAGCCTGCACAAAAGATCTCCTCCCTCCCCCACCCCCTCCCTCACCAGAACCCCCCACCCCCAAAGTGGCCCCATCCTGCAACAACCCCTTCAGAGAACTCACCCCAAACCCATTGGCTACCAAGGCCAACGAAGGGCAAGCCACCGAGGCCATAGGCCAACGCCCGCGCTCCCTCTGAAAATCGCACTAACCCTAGTAGAGCAAGAAAATTCCCTGCCACGTCAGCACTTCAACAGTGGTAAGTGATTGTTGTTTAACCACATCAGCTTCTTTAATTAAAAAAATAAGGAAAATAGAAATAGAAAACAAGAAGAGAAATACACAGATGCAAAGCTTCTTCGTCTTCATGGGTGTTGTGGGTGGAGCTTCTCGTACGTAACCGAGTTACATTCTCTTCGTGGGTTCTCTTTGTGCATAACGAGTAGTGGATTCTCTTCGATCTGTTCACTATGGGTTCTCTTCGTGGATTGGAGCTTCTCTGCTTCTTCATGGATTTTGAAGCTAACTGACAGCCGAGTGATGGACTTCTTTGGAGCACGAAACAGTAAGGGTAGAGATAGGTCAGTTGAAATCTAATGGCATGATGCTTTAAAAGGAAAACTGAGTGGGCTAGTTGACCCAACGAGTCACTGACGGCATGGATCTACACCAACCTTGTTTACAAAATTACAAGGGAAGAGAGTATCAGAACGTTGGAGAGATAGGGAAGCATAAACTTTGGTAGGGATGTTGAAAATGGAAGATAAATGAGTGGAAGACAGGTAAGTAAGCAAAATAAACCCAAAATTCAAGGCCAACCATAAAGTACAGAGAGAGATAGAGAAAAATACATAGAAATTGGTGTCCCAAGCGAGCTAGACGGTTGAGAAATATATCTAGCAGGAGTAAAACCTAACACTGAAGAGTCCGAGAAAAATAGAACTACCTAAGAAACCTAGAAGGCTAACCAACAAAAGCCACAGAGAACTTTCCACATGGTAAATTTCAGGACACAAACATAGAAAATATGGAGAGAGAGTGAGAAAGAGAGAGTACCTGTAGTTGTTGGTAGATGGGGAGAGGGAAATAAGGGAAGTTGCCATTGGAGGAGTTTGCATTCGGACCAAATCGCACTACTAGGCCTACCATTACAAGAACAAGAATAGGTTGTCTTACAAGCACTTTTATGGAAAGCAATTTTGTCCTCCATGGCCACAATTGTTTTGTGCATTCTTTTTTGGATTTTGACATGACCTGGAGATCAGACCTTGGAGAGGAGGGGAAGCACGAAGGGGAGAAGGTTCGATTCAGAGAACGAAGGTGAGAAGATGGGGGAAAACAAAAACGAAAGTGAAAATGAGAATGTACTGTTTGAAATTTTGAATGAAACGAACCGTTTCATTTGTTCCAAGTACTAGACAACGACTGCGTTGCGGTTATCCCATCCGACTGCAAGAAGAGTTTTTCTATTATAAAAGAATCCATATTAAGAGTGGAAGTTGCAACTGGCCTAGTTGGCTATCTAGAGCTTAAAATTTTAAGTTACAACTGAACCAAATACCCATTTCCATAATGTGCATTAAGCCTAATATAGTAGTAACTTAATTATGAGATGTTTGTTTCGCGGAATGGAGTCCTGAAAAAGAATAATTATTCATGTAAAATAGCTATTATTAATTTGTTTGGTTGTCTTTTACGAGAAAGAATAGCCATTTCATGGTAATAACCATTCTTTAATATGAGGAACAACTATTCCTTCCAAATATGGAAAGAATGAGTATTCCAAGAACATTAGTGTAAAATTCTTTAAAACTTAATTTTTCATATATATATATGTATATTGAGAGAGCATATATATTATTTTTTAAAATTACAATGGCTGGCCAGTCACCAAAACTTGATTGGAAAATCCCAACACATGCAGCCAAAATCCACGGTCGATCGTAATTTGTATTGAATGAAGATCATGTCATGCATGGCCTCAAAGGCCCAAAATATTTATAATCACGTCTCATGTAGTATTTTTTAATATTGGAACATAACTGATGACATATATATAATTACTTGTCTATGATCCCGAATATTAACCCTCATAGATTAAGTACTATATAATATATATGCAGGCTTAAAAAATATGTTAGTTAAGAACCTCTCAATCTGATTCATAATAATGTCGACACCCTTACAGTACTGTATATATGAATCATGTAGCTAGTCATCTTTATCCTATATCATGCATGCATAAATGAGTGAATAGAGGTGGTGGTCAAGTCGGTCCCATGGATGATCTGCAGTCCAAGTGGGGGAACCTACGTTTGAGTGAGGAAGAAGATACGGTGATTGATATTGATGGTGCATCTGCACCAAACGTTTAAAGCAAGAGCAACAGAAGTTTGATAGGAAAGTTGTGGTGCGATCATCTGGTGGGGAAGAATATTGTTGAGGCAACTATGGCAAAAATCTGGCGTCTGAGCAAACCAGCTTCGTTCAAGGAGGTAGGAAGCAATCTGTTCGTAATTGTCTTTGCAACTCATGCTGATAAACAAAAAGTTGAGAATGGAAGGCGTTGGTTTTTTGACAATCACTTGTTCGTGATTATCTCCTTCGATGGCCTTACTCCTTTAACTGAGATGAAGTTTGATCATGCATCTTTTTGGGTGCAATTTCATAATTGCCTTTGTTTGGTATGAATAAGCCGTGTGGAGAGAAGTTGGGGGGTACGTTGGGGTCTGTGGAGGATGTTGAGGGCGATGAAGATGATGTGGGATGGAGGAGATGTTTGAGTGTAAAGGTTTTGTTAGATCTTAAGAAACCTCTTGCACGAGGGCGTATGATTACACTGCAAGTTATGAAGATCTGGAGTCCATTATAGTATGAAAAACTTCCAAGGTTTTGTTTTACCTGTGGTCGCATTGTTCATGAAGAGGTAAGCTGTAAACCTTCGAAAGACACTCATCAACAATATGGAGCCTGGTTACGGGCTGATCAAAAGAATATGAGGAATTGGCTGTTTAACAAGGGAAAGTCTGCTACATCACAGGCGGAGAAGGACTTGAATGGGCGGCTGAAGGTGGAGTTGAGACCAATGAGAGGTTGACCAGAAATGTTAATCTGTCATCAATGAATGTTGATGGTAGGAATGTGATTGTAGGTGGAAACAGAAAAGTGGATGATGAACCTATTAGTGGAAAGGAGCAGCTGACTTTTTTAGTCAAGGATTGCAATAAAGTTGGCAATTTTCAAAGTGTGACGGCTACGAAGGAAAGTGCTCACCCTAATATAGGAATTGAAGGCACTAACTTGCAGATGGATCCTCCTGTGGGCCTTTCCAGCTTAAAATTTTCTGGACCTTCACAAGCCCAAGACAAGAGTGGCAAGTCATCCACTATAGTACAACAAGCAGAAAATCAATAGGAACAAGCCCATCAACTCAAAGCAGTGCAGCATGATAGGCAGACTTGAAATACTTGGAGAAAAGAGCTCAAAAACAACAATCTTCTATCCTTTTGTCACACTTGGAGGTACCAGCTAGGAAGCGCATGTTGGAGGAAGTTAGTGGAAGAAAGGCAAAGCAAGTCACTACCAAAAAAGGTAAGCTTCATGTTCAGTTGTCTGTGAAGGAGTGTCGTGTTCAGGAAGAGCTTTCAGGAAGCATAATGACATTTTAGCATCGGCAGTGGCTGTGGATCAGCCCTGTCGGGAGCTATGACTTTCCTAAGTTGGAATTTCCATGGGCTTGGGAAGAGTCAATAAGATAGATGAAGAGGTGGAAACTTGGTGGTTAACTGGTCTCTATGGGCAACCAGATGCAAGCAAGAGACATGAGTCCTGGTCTTTATTGAGAGCTCTCAAGGTACCCAACAATGAAGGTTGGCTACTTATGGGAGATTTTAATGAGATTTTGAGTAATAAAGAGAAAAGTGAGAGCTTTTTAAAGGCCTTTAGAGATGTGATTGAGGAGTGTCACCTTCATGATTTGGGATTTAGTGGGAATCCATTTACATGGTGCAATAGAAGAGAAGCTAGCTAGTGTATTAATGAAAGGTTGGATAGATTTCTTGCAAATTTGAAGTGGCACTCTTTGTATCCTATGGCTAGGGTGATGCATGGTGTTATCTCTCATTCTGACCATGTGCCAATTATGCTGAAGTTGGTAGAGGATGTGCAACAGGTAAGAAACAAGTGATTATTTAAATTTGAGGCAAAGTGGGTTGATGCACCAGATTGTAAACAAATCATACAAGAGGCTTGGAGGGGGATATCTGGTGCTCAAAATATGGAAACTGTTATGAGAAAAATTGAGTTTTGTGGGGAAAAGTTGACTGTGTGGAATAAAACAAGTTTTGGGCATGCACAAAAAGAATCTTAATAGAGCTAAGGTGTAACTTAAGATAATTTATCAGAGTGACCCTTTGAGCAAAAATGTTAAGGTTATTTCTGAAGCAAGAAGAGAGGTTCAAAAATGGCTATCTAGAGGAGAAATTATGTAGAGGTAGAGGTCAAAAGCTATGTGGTTAGCTGAGGGGGATAAGAACACAAAGTATTTTCATAACAAAGCTACTCAAAGAAAGAAGAAGAAGAAGTGGATCAAAGGAGTTAAAGACTCTACTGGCTACTGGCAAGTGGAAGAGGGAAGGGACTTAGCAATTTTGGATTATTTTGACAACCTTTTCAAGGCTGTAGTCAATGATGGCAATATGGTGTTTTTGGAGGGACTTGCAGGTAGAGTTACTGCTGATATGGTGGAACAGATGGACAAACCTTTCATGCTTGAGGAAGTGGAAGTGACCTTAAAATAGATGCACCTGGGCCTGATGGAATGTCCCCATGTCCCCTCTTTTCTACCAAAAATATTGGTCTGTGGTGGGTAAGGATGTAGCTGATGTAGTTCTTCATTCCCTTAGCAGTGGTTAGTTCCCTTTTGCTCTGAATCATACTTAGTATATTTTGATCCCCAGAGAAAAATCTTGAACTGGTTTCTGACTTTAAGCCTATAAGTCTTTGTAGTGTTCCTTATAAGCTCATCTCTAAGGTACTAGCCTAGGCTAAAAAAGGTCCTTCTTGCCATCATTTCACCAACACAAACTACCTTTGTACCTGGTAGAATAATTATTGATAATATGTTGGTGGCTTATGAGTTGGTTCATTTTTTGAGAAGGAAGAGAACAGGTAAGCATGGCTTTATGTCACTCAAACTAGACATGAGTAAGACTTATGATAGGATAGAGTGGAATTTCCTTGAGATTGTTATGCAACAGATGGGCTTTAGTTCAAAATGGATAAGCTTGGTAATGCTGTGTGTTAGATCAGTTTCATTTTCTATCTTGGTAAATGGTGATCCTAAAGGCCCTTTAGTTCCAACCCAAGGATTGAGACAAGGGGACCCTATCTCCCCTTATCTCTTCCTATCATGTACTGAGGGCCTTATATCTCTTTGAACCAATCAAACACACAACAACAGATTGATGGGATTAAAGTTTGCAGAGGGGCACAAAAGCTTAATCATCTCTTATTTGCTAATGATAGTGTTCTTTTTTGTAAAGCCAACTTGCAGACAGATATGCACATCCTTCAGTAGTTGGAGATCTACGAGAGAGCTTCTGGCCAAAAAGTCAATAGAAAATAAAACTTCAATAGTTTTTAGTAGAAATGTCCTTCCATACTAGTAGGAGGAAATTATGAATTTTTGGGGGGGTCCAATCCTTCCAGCAATATGACAAGTATTTGGGGCTCCCACCTATGGTTGGAAAAGGAAGATGCCAAGCTTTTTCATCTATAAAGCATAGAGTATGGCCTAAGCTGCAAGGATGAAAAAAGAAGTTGTTATCTCAAGGGGGAAGGAAGTTTTGCTCAAGGCTGTGGCTCTTGCAATACCAACATATACAATAAGCTGCTTTAAGCTATCTAAGTTTTTATGCACTGAATTGGAGAGCTTGATGGCCAATTTTTGGTGGGGACAAAAGAAAGAAGAGTCTAAAATTAAATAGGTTAGCTGACAGCAAATGTGTGAAGCAAAGGTTGTGGGAGGAATGGGTTTCAAAAAGCTACACATCTTCAATATGGCTTTTTTGGCTAAGCAGGGATGGAGGATCATGCAAAATGCATCTACTTTGCTACACAAAATTTTTAAGGCTAGATACTTTTCTCTAATTAGCTTTAAAGGCTTTCAATTAGGTTCTGCCCCCTCTTATGTTTGGAGAGGCATATGGGAGGCTAAGGATGCTTTCTTAAAAGGGTGCAGGTGGAGGGTTGGGGATGGAAAGTGTATTAAGATCTGGACTGGTTATTGGCTACCAAACCATAGATTAGTAAAGGCTCCTATAGCTATCTCAGCTTCATAGACGAGGGACTTAACAGTGAATAGTTTAATTGATGAGAATACCATATGGTGGAATGTAGAGAAGGTGAGAAGACTGCTACCTGAGAGAAAGACCACTAATGTTCTTAACATGATGCTTAACACTGAGCCAAATTCAGATTGTTTGGTATGGGAGCATGAGAAGAATGGTGCTTTTACAGTTAAAAGTGCTTATAAGTTTTTCCTTTCATTGAGCAACAATAGACAAGCAGCTGGAAGTTTTTTTGCTGAGGAGCATAGACAGGTATGGAGGAGCATTTGGAAGCTTAAAGTCCCTCATAGAGTGAATGTTTTTGTGTGGAGGGTATGCAAGAATGGATTACCTACATTGCTGAATCTGAAATTTCATTGTGTTATTAAGGAGGCAAAATGTCATTGGTGCCAAGAAGAAGAGGAAGACTTGAAATTTGAATCATGCTTTATTTGACTGCCCTTTTATTAAAAACAATTGGCTCCATCAGTTCCATTTCCTACAAGACTCAAATCGAAGGTTGACTTTTATGCAAGTGGTCGATGTTGTCATGAAGAGAAGGATCTCTGGGGAATTGGAGAAACTCTTTCTTATAGCTTGGGCCATGTGGGATAGAAGGAATCATAGACTGCATGCAAATAATTTGTTATCACCACAACAGGTTATTGAACATGCACTCTCTCTTTTTGATGAGCGAGCTTCTGTTGCAGAAACAAACAAACCAGGTCTGAAAACACTTTGCAGATGGGTGGCAACACCAGCGGGGGTCTTAAAACTTAATGTTGGTGGGGCCATTTTTAGTGATCTATGTAGATCAGGTGTTGGTATGGTGTTGCGTTATGAGAAGGGCCAAGTTATATTTGTAGCCAGTAAACCAAAACATATGGTTACTGATTCCTTTGAGATAGAGTTGCTTGCTATTCTAAGAGGTTTGCAGTTATGTATTCCTCAATGTTACAACCCGAAACGGGGAGAAAGTAAAGTACTTAGGTAAAATTAACATACCTGATCTAATAGGTCGATCTGCTCGATCATGTTCGGCTCTATGATCTTCGTTTGACATGTCCACAAGAGTTTCATCTCTGGCCATAGGCGCAGTTACAACGTCCACGAGTATGCCTATTAGCAAAAAGAAAAAAATCCAATAAATTTTAAGGAAAAATAAAAAACAAACAATCTTATGTATTTACATTTGAAAGGTCAAGTAGGGTACTAACAGTACTTGGAGATCCATTGTTTCCAGAACACGAACGGATTTCCACTTGGGAATGCATGAGGCTTAGAAGCCAATTCCAGCAACGGGGAGCTCTTTTCTCCGTCATCATGAGCGTACGCCAAACTTTCGTCCTTTTCGATTAAAGAGAGAGCAATACCTGCATGGAATATCATGTTGCGGAGTTGTAAGCGTGCACAAGTAGTACTTAATTAGTATATCCATTTAATAGAAAAGGCCATTTATTTTATGGATAATTAAAAAATAAGAAAAGTCATGATTAAGCTACTAGTCTCAGCTTACGTACAACTACTATACGTGACATGAAAATTAATTTTATAAAATGATTAATTTTTAATAAAGTTATATGCTTGTATTGATTAATATATATATATATATATATAATAAATTGTAAATAAGTGTAGGTGCATCACTATGTTTGAAATAATTATTAGGCAACGAATGTACTCATCTGCATGTTAACTCTTACCGAAATTTCTACTAGCTACGGCCTGCACGCAAAGTTTAGCACCGATATTCATCAGAACTGCCTGCGGAGTTTCCGAAAACAAAAACCGGGCCATTTCTTCTTGCCCGTAATACATAGCCATTTCAAGTGGAAGACATCCTTCTCCAATTGCTAATAATTCCTTGTTCTTCCGAAGCATGCACCTCACCTGTTCATCTCTGCCACGTACTCCCGCCGACGTTAGAGCAGTGAAACTATCGTCATCTTGAATTGCCAAGTCTTCTTTCGGCATTAGCTCCACCAACTCCTTCACTATGTCATCATGTCCGAAAGCAACAGCAATGTGAAGAGCTGTCTCCCCCGTGGCCGTGATTTTTGCCCTCATTAGTTCCTCTTGATTGTGATGTTTGTCCAGAATGTCCTTTACACTCTTCCAATTACGACCAGTTGCTACGGCCTTGTACAAGTCTGCTTTCAGCTTTTTGTCTGCCATGCATGTTTTTTTCATTTAAATTTATTTTTTAATTGTTTTTATAGAATGAATGAAGTGGAGCCAATTATTAATTCTGACTACATGTGCCAACCAGTACCGGATGATCGTTTTCCTTAACACATGGCTTAAGGGTTGGTTTGGATGGTGAGTTGAGATGATTTAATGGTATATTTAAATTGAGATGAAATTAGTTAGAAATGGCCTGAGTTAAAATATTTTATTAGGTTTTAAAAAATGATGGAATATCACATTCTCTACTGCTCAACTCGAAAACAATGATCGAGATTTAAACAAATCTACCAAATAAAATATCGATCGTAAGAATTATTTGAAAGGATATGTGACAAAATCAATGAGAACGACTAAAGTTTTCCAAAAGACTACTTGTGAAATTTAATTTGTGTAGCGTTGACTCTTAGGGCCTGTTTATTTACACAATTCTTCTCACATGCATATTCTCAAACTACTTCGTTATTATTCACATATTATTAGTATTCAAATAAGCCCTTAGAAGATTCTCATTGACTTAACCAAATGTAAATGCAAACCAAAATTTGGCTAACAATCCCTTAGAATGGTCTACATTAGAAGAGGCAAAAGGTAAATATTTTGCTTGCTAGCTACAGTAACTCTTTATGTTTGTATGGTTACTATTTACCGTCCATTGCACTACTAATTATTATTTATTTATTTATATATATATAGGTGCTTGGGTTCATATATACAATTTACAATGAATTTGAATTGCAAAATATAAGCAAAATAAATTAGATAAAAATATATTATAAAAAATATTAAATTAATAATATTTTGGCTGATAGATGAATAATCCAATGTGTGAATCTCTCTGAATGGAATAGGCAAAATGTAAAATATGTGATTTTAGCTAATTTCCTTTGCCTAAGCCAATGAGAATGCTCTTAAGTTATTTTGAAGAACGGTTCCCGAAAAGAACCCAGTGAAACAAAAATAAAATTAAAAAATTATTTTGAAAAAGTTCTCGAAACATTTTCTTTTAAAATAGAAGAACACACTCAACCTGCAGTGCTCCTTGCGTGAGACAGTTATGTAGGCCGCAGTTGACATCTTCCACCTATTGCAGCCCCAAATGAGTGGATCAGGGACAGCCTTCGGCTACACATGCCACATTGGGCATCCTCCACCAGCCACACCTGGGCATGCATGGTTCCCCTCCACTCTTCTATTTCTTTTGCCAATTTTATCGATGCTTAAAAGAATAATTATAATTACAATCTTAAGGCCATATGCAAGATCAACACAATTCTTTTCAACAAAGTGGAGCCCAAATTGATTTTTTTTCATGTGAGTCTTGGATGTGTTTCACTTTCAAAGAGATTGCAAGTGACTTGCATACCCTAAGGCTGTACAAATAATTTTCCATGAAAATAAAAGTACTTCACAAAATGTTTACCAAACAATCTAGCTACTTATTATAATATGAACTTAATTTAATATGAGTAGTGATATTTGAAAGCCTTTACACCGCACATAGTCCACATAGCATAATTGATTTGTAATATTCAAATTTTAAAATTTGTCTTCTATATCAAATTATGCTATGTGGATGGTGTGTGGTGTAAATGCCTTCAAATAGAATTATTCATCCAATATATATACTTTATGCTGAAGTACCAAAGTATCCTTTTGTCATGGTCATTTTCATCGGGGCAAGCTTCAAACTCGAATAATATAGTGGAGCATGTCTTTTGAAATATTTATGTTATGGGTAATCATATACCAACAACTCTTTTATACATCTATTTACAATTAACCAATGCAATCTTTATCATTTCAATAAATAAATTTCAATTTTCAAAACTCTATACTATCCATGCACTTAATACAAAGCAGTAAAATAATTGTAATAAAATTGGAAGTTGATCATGATATTCTATATGTTATTGCTTNTTTATAACCTATATAGTTTTCGAAATATATATGCTTTACTTTTGTTATCAGTTCATTCAATTCTGTATTAAATGATCAAGAATCTGAGTAGTTTACATTTAAAAGAACTTGAAAGGCCATATCAATAAATATTAGATAAATTAGAATCTTAAGATCAGAATGAAACATTTCGTACTCTTTTTCAAAGATTCATCTTCTTTACTCTATCAATGCATGCGACATTTAAAAAAGTTCACAATCAAGTTATAAGTAAAATTAATAATCAATAATTTTGGCACACAACTAGCATGAGTTCAGAGTGAAAGACAAACCTGAGCCATTAGGCGCGTTATTGTACTTCTTGACCAAAGTATCCCAAGAAGTTTTGGCCAACGTAATATTCTTAATTTCAGAAAATATCTTTGGCTCACATGAATTTTGAATCGCTTTTAAAGCGATAGAATTCTTCTTGCTCCAAACTTTAAAAGCACCTTCATCTTCTTCCTTCGTAGGAGGTTTCCACTACTTTCCAAAGATCTTGAGCCATCAAATAGGTTGTCATTCGAGCACTCCAGTCCACATAATTATCTTTGTCAAGAACATCGCGAACAACTGCGCGCGCTCGAATCGGGCATTGTTTGAGCATGCATGTGTGTGTGTAAGAGAGAGAGATAGAGAGAGATAACAAACCTGAGTTAGTATTTTTAGGCTTTTTATATTCTTTAGCCAAAGTATTCCAGGCAGAGTTGGCCAAACTAATAGCCCTGATTTTAGAAAATGTGTTTGGCCCGCATGAATTCTGAATCACATGTAAAGCCAAGGAGTTCTTCTTGCTCCAAGCATGAAATAAATCTTCATCTTCTTTTTCCTCTGGACGTATGGTAGTTGCTTCAACTATGTCCCAAAGATCTCGAGCCATCAAATTGGTTTTTACTGTAGCACTCCAACCCACATACTTATCTTCGTCAAGCTCTTCAGAATCATGCTGTAGTACTACTGCAGTACTCAAAGCAACCTTTTATTGATCGAACGTACATCTATCGAATTAAATAGTTTAATATATAGAGACAAAAAGGGAGAGAAAGAGATAGACCTGAGCTGGTATTTTCAGGCTCTTTATACTTTTGTGCCAAAGTATCCCAAGCCAATTTAGCCGAAGTAATCTTCCTTATATGATAAAATGAGTCCGGTCCACATGAATTCTGGATCACATGTAAAGCCATGGAATTGATCTTTCTCCAAGTCCGACAAGTAGCTTCATCGTCTCCATTTTCAAGATTTTCGGTGGTTAATTCATCGAGAGTGTCCCAAAGATCTTGAGCCATTAAGTATGTTTTAACCCGAATACTCCAATCCAAATAATTATCTTTGTCTAAAACTTCAAGAACAGGAGCGCAAAAGGTGGCCTTTGTTTCCATGAGTACGTCTAACCTAATATTATGATCACATATCCAAATATTGGTGTCAATTAGGGCATAATGCTGAGGACAATAAAAGAAATTAGAGCAATAAATAATAGCAGGAGCTTTCAGTTTTGGTAGAGAAGTTTAATTTGCTCGTGAAAAGTAGCAGTATTCATGTACTCGTCCACTTTTATGCAGCTATTTCCAGGCCGCCAATCTTTACCTTAGTTAGAGACTTGTGTATGTATTTCTAAAATTCGATTCCGTTTAATTACTTGGGATTTGATCATCTATCCATATACTTAAATGTCAATTCCAAATCAACATGATGGATATATATATTTTTTTGATACATTGGGAGATTCGATCCTTAATTGGTTCTCTTAATGAGAAATCAACGTGTTGCCAATTGATCCAAAGGATCTTGGCAAATCAACATGGATATATAAGTAGTCATAATGTTACATGCAGTACCTAGCTGGCTATATATCCTTCTTCTAAAATTCAGTTCAGTTTGCTTACAATTTATTTCTACTATTGATTTTTTAAAATGTTAATTTTTTTTATTTATTATTTATTTCAAATGAACTTAATGGGGACTACGGTGGTCCTAGTTCAAACTATTGCCTTCGACAAAAATACAAAAACAAAAAACAAAAAACAAAAAAAAGTGTTTCACAAAATAAAGCCCTGAGATAATGTCCATATATAAAAGAAACGTAAGATGTGGGAAAACATTAAAATTAAAAACACATACAAAAGGACAGAAAGAAAAACCAAGAAATTTAAAAAGTAAGATAATTACAAAAATATAATTAAAAACTTAAGAAATATTCAAATAACTGAAATTAGGAAACAAGATAATTAATTAACAAGAATAGTACTTAAGAAAAATGAAGTGGTAAATTAATTATAAGTACTAAAGAGGGGTGGCTAGCTATGACAATGGCCATCACGTACTGGCGGCAATGATCGAACCTTCCAAGGGTTTCCCTTTAGAGACAACCTCATATATAGGGTTGTAAATGAACTAATTATCGGTTTGATAAACCTCTCAGTACTCGTTCTGTTAAACTTGAATCGAACACGACTCGTAAAAAAAAAAAAAAAAAAAAAAAAAAAAAAAAAAAAAAAAAA
>QEOT01009642.1:421085-489450 GCA_003123785.1 Pterocarya stenoptera
AAAAAAAAAAAAAAAAAAAAAAAAAAAAAAAAAAAAAAAAAAAACTCACCCATAAAATTAGCAGATAACCGCTCGATTAGTAAATGACACATACTCGACAAAACTCAGTTAAGACTCGTTAAGGCTCGCTCATTTATGTCTGAGTTAACTCGTTATCTCGACTCGATTAAAACTTATTCATATATTGATAAATATATATATGAAATAATCTTTCCAACCTCCTACTATTCACCACACTCCACACTCTACCTTTTTTTTTAATTTTTTTTTAATTTTTTTTTATCAAATATTTTTTATATGAATAGTGAATAAAAAATTGAAAATATTTTGAAAAAAAAAATTCAAAATTTTTTTTTAAAAAATATTAAAAAGTATGGAGTGTGGAGTGTGGGTGAATAGTAGGAGGTTGTGTAGCAAATCCCATATTAAATATACTTCATAGCTATATTTTATAATTTGTACAATAATTAGTCGATAAGATTTAATAATTTCATATACTAGTATCTAGGTGTGACCAACCACTCATTTTTCTCTCGATTGGTCATGAGTCTCACCTTTGCATTTTAAATCTTGAATCATTGTTTTAAATATTGTAGAAGATTTTTTAATTAAACCAAGTGTTTTAAAATATTCCAAATATGTTAAATGTCTAAAATCATTTTAAATTGGGTATTTTAGCATTATTGAACCAAACCTAATTTTCAAGTAAGTCTTTTTATATTTTGAAACCCCGAAAATAATATAGTTTTTGAGAATCATTTTATTTAAATGATTGTATTTCTTTAAGAATATTAGTTAATATTCATCATTTTATTCTATGTTAAAAAGTCTACATATTCAGATGATTTTATTTTTCTTAAAAATACTTAGTAAACCTCATCATGTTATTTTAAGATGAAAGATTATATGTTTAGAATCAAAGTTGGATTTTAAATTAATCCTACGGTATTTCTATTTTAATTCCTATTTTTCATTAGTTTATTTTCAGTGTTTAATTCCGACTGTTAGATCAATTTGGGGATCCCTAGATGTAGGGCTAGGATTAAGTCCCCAGAAATACTAGTTTTCCCCTCACTTTCCTCCCTCTCCTATCTCCCCTCCTCTCCCGCAGCTCCTCCCCGAAGCCCCCTCTCACTCTCTCGATCTCCTTTGTCCGTGCCTAGCGACGCTGCCTGTAGCTGCTGCCACCACCACGCCTCGTCGAGGCCACCAGCCCTCCACTGGAGCCTCCCCCTACTCCTCCATGCCCAGCTCGGGTCCTCCTCTCTTTCTCTTCTCTGTTTCCTCACCCACGGGCCTACCTCTTCTCTTCCCGGCGCAGTTGCGATGCCACCAGCCCTGTGAGCCACTAGTCGTCGCCTCACGTCGGTGACCCTCCATGTCCGATCCTCCCTTTCCCTTTTCCCCCATGTCGTCGCTCCCCTTCAAGCTAGAACCTAGCCGATCCCTCGACTTCCCCCCATGGCACCAAGCAGCGCGCCACCGTGAGCAGCCCACGGGCACACCGTCAAGCCTCGCCAGCCAACAAACCCCTTTTTCCTTCGGCCTCTCCCTCAGCTCCAGTAGCGCTCACCCTCCAGCTAGGTCATTTGCCGCTGTGAATGGCGAAGCCGCACCACGGGCGAGCCACCATGCCCCCCACCGCGACCACCCCTCTCCCTTCTCACAACCCTATAGCCACCTCTCAAACCCAACAACTCCTGTAACAGCCTACTAGAAATTCAACGATGAAATTTCTATTGGCTTTAGGAACCTTGTGAAAATTTCATAAGTTTTCAAGAATCGACCAATCGCATAGATTTTTGTCTGTCAACATAGTTTATGTTATCACTCACTATAGTGCTATAAGTGTGATTCTAATTATTTGAGGTAGTTATAAGTGTCAGAATGTATTATGGTCTGCGTCATTAGACTCAGTTGATTATTTAGGATTTTATGGCACAATAAGTCCATTTTTATATTTTCGGACAAAACATCTGTTCAAAACTATGAATTCACTGTAGGTTAGTTTGATTATTTAGGATTTTTTAGTACTAAGTTTATTAAATCACTTTCCAGAATGAATAGTAACCTTAGTAAACATACCAAGTGCAGTGTTTTCAAAATCATACTGTGGATTGTCCAAACTAGATTAGAGATGTTTTATTTGGACACTTGGCAAGTTCTTAGCCACACATAGTGAATATTATTAGACACTTGACACCAAGAGGAATGTTTGATGGATTTGAGCTTGATAGCAACCCAAACCCTCTTAAAACTCCAAAATTTAGGTCCATTTGGTTTAGGCCCATTAAGCCCCACGAATTTGACCACATTAGCATTGCTTCTTGGCTAAGTTTTGCATCCCCACTTGGCTGGCCAAATCTTTACAAAAGAAGGGCCACGTCACTCTTTCACTTTCACACTCCACCTTGAGAAAAGATCTTGGGCTGATTTTTGTTTATTGTAAAGGGAAGAAAAGGCCAAGACTCAAGTTTTCTTTCAGTCCTATCACTTTCCATAACTTGTGTAAAAGGCTCTCCAGTCCACTTCTCATGAAAAAGCAGCCCTCCTTTACATTTTTTCTTGATAGAACAGACAAGACTCTCTCGGGCAGTTTTTCTCACAAGGTTTCCTTCATAAAAGTTGTTCCATTTTGAGTCTAGTTTGCGTGGATATCTTATTTTTTTTCATTTGGAGATTATTTGATTGATTAAAAGTTGTTCAAACCCCCCCAGAAAGGTTAATCTGGGTGATAAACTGAAGTGTGTGTTGTAGTTTGGAGTTTTTGACCAAGCTAATGGATAGATCATGGTCCAAAATTTTTATGGAGTACTTTTAACATGTGTATATGATTATTTGTTGAGGATTTGTTGAATGATTAAAAATTTTGGTGAAAGCTTTTCTTAGATCTAGAAACTTAGAAACTGGAAGATGAAAAATAGTTTTTGTTTTGAGAAAGTTTAAATCTCTTATGGTTTAATCCTAATCCAATGGCCTTGATATTTTTATTTGGGGATCCTAAGCCTCTTATATACATGTTAGAATGTTGTTTTGAATATATTTGATGTTAGTTTCGAAGATATGAAATTTTATGCAAGGAGATATTCAGTTAGGTCAAAGTGATGATGTTCTTGGCTAAATTTATGTTTTGATTCATTTTTAACCATGTGATCTTGAGTTTGAAGCCTGAATCTGTTTTAGGACACATTTTAAAATCATTTTATGTTTTTATTTGAAGATTACATCTTTATAAGTCATGGATCAAGAGGTTGATCAAAACAAGTTAGAAACAAAAACCTGTTTTGAACTTAGAAGAAAAATCACAATTTCGGCCCCTATAGAATTTTAATGCTTGTGTTTAGTTTTAAATTTTTCTGAATAAATATTTGAGTTTAGGAGAAAATTTACATGAGGTATGTAAATTTTGGTGATTTTTGGAGTTAGGATGCAAAATTCTTAAGTTAGGTGTAAAATGGTCATTTTTTCACATAGAGAGATAATTTTACTCTAAGTTGATTTTTCTCCATATTTCTAATTCTTAGTGATTAAGTTCTAACTTTTAAAAATCACTACTTTCAGTTCCTCATGATCGTGTTTGAGTTTTTGCCTAGAAAAAGCGAAAATCAAGGTAAGTTAGCTTTTAACTTACTAGCAGTTTATTGTGTATGACTGATAAGTAAAGGAACTACAGTGTATGTATGTATGTATGTTATAACATGTTTCATGCCAAGTCATTACATATTTATCTGTTACACATAATTTATTCTGTCATGAGTTATTTATCTATTACACAAGATATTCTGGCACGTATTGCTATACATTGCATGTATGTCGTGTCATGTAATATTCACTGTTGCAAGTATGCCATGTTAAGTGTTTTGTTTGTTATATGTTATGGCCTGTTACGAAATGTTTTTATTTCAAGTGAGTCATATAGTTTGAGTTACGTTCAAGTCATGTTGTGTTGCGTCAGGACTTCTGTCCTTTCGTACTCCAGTCACGTTTCGTTTTGAATACAGTTTGTGTATTTCGAGAACAGTCATGTCAATCACGACCCTAAGTGCTAGGATGGGGTAATATCCTAATGGAACTCTTTTGTTCATGTTGGAGTATTTAATAAGGTGTAAAATTTTCTGCATTGACGAAATACAGTCAACGGGTAGCAGGCGGGGCGTAACTAGCTGGTCATCGGAGCACGCCAGGCCTTAACGCTGATAGAGCCACATTTCAGCTGGTACAGATACCAGACAGATTTCAGTTCTCGTGGGGGGCCATCATGAGTATGGCACACGAGGTATGGGAACCACATAGAATGTGGCAGATACGATTGGTGCAGATACCAGCCATAACACACTCACAGCTGGTGCAGATACCTATGATGTGATGCGGTAATCGGTAGGGACACATGACTCTAGGAAACCCATGTAGTACCCAAAAAGATAAGTTTAAGTAGATAAAGAAAAAGATTTCATGTTAAGTCAAGTCTCAGATCAAATTCACGTCAAGTCAAGTCTCAGTTAAAGTCTAGTTCAGCTTAAGTAAGTCAAGTTCAGTTCACGCTTTAGTTTAAGTTATGTCAGTTATTTTATGTGGTATGTCAAGTTATGCTATAATTACTTATGATTTTGATTATGCATTCATGCTTTTACTACTATGCATGCATCATTAAACTGTGTGAAGGTTTTATGTTAACTTACTGAGATATGTAATCAAATCTCACTGTAATAGTCCCACTACCATTCCCACTCAAATGGTAGATCTTGTCACAGGACTTGAAGAAGAACTGAAATTCGATCAACTGGACACGGTCGACTGAGCGACGGTGCGGCATCAATATTAATATAGTAGTTAACTTAAATTATTACCTGTACTATGGAGTTGCATCTCCAGTACTCTTTTGATCATAACCATTTTAGACTAGCGTTATGATATCAGCTTTTTAGTATTTCCTTTTGTATGAATTATGTTTTAAGTATTTGTGATACTTTCAGTTTGGTGCATAGTATTGCTAAAGAAAAAAATTTATCCGCTGCGACTATTACATAATACTAGATACATATTAGAAACATTTCATCTTATATGTCATGAACGGGGGCAGGTAACCTTGTGTTGCATGTCTCGACGCTTCAAATGTCTGTCCAATCCCAAGCGAAATTTGGGGGTGTCACAACTCCACTCTCTGTTTCTCTTGCCCCTGCCACCGTGTGCCACCGCACCCCACAACCATCGACGTCCCCTCTATGACGTGATGCCGCCACTCACACCCAGCTCTCATCCTTCCCGAATCTCTTCCCCTTCTGCCGTGAGCCCAGCCGCCTCCCCCTCTCTCGGATTCCCCCATCACACAGCCAACCACCATGGGACAACTTAGCACCACCGTCCTTCACCACAAAGCACCTACCCTCCACACATGGGCCACTGCCTAGGCACCAAAAAACCATTGTTTTAAGGTCACAACAATGACCACCAAGCTCCAACTCAGCCCCTCCTTGCACATACGTAGCCACCACCACGAGACCACCAGACAGCAAGCTACACGCAAGGATTCCAGCCCTTTTCCATGGTATAATTTCTATCTCTTTTCCTCGATAATTGATTATGTTTGTGAAGCTTAGCTGGTGTTGTGAATGGTGCCTTGTTGTTGATAATTGTGAAGTGTGTTGTATTGTGAACTGTGGATTGTGAACGGAGTAGTTTTAATGTGGCTGTGTAATTGAAGTGATGGGTATTATTGTGTAGTTGTGTTATGGCTGTAAGTAGTGTGAAGCGACAGGGTTATTGTGCAGTGTGTTGTAGTTGGTTATATGATAGTGTGCTATGAAGTGACAGGTTTAGATGTGAAGTTTGTGAAGTTGCATGATGTCAAGTGAAGTGTTGGGATTGTGAAGGTTGGGGAAGATTGTGAAGCATGATGATTGTATGGGTTTGAATTGGAGGTTAGTGTTGGGTGTATGAAGCTTCTTTATACAAGCGGGCATTTTAGTGGATTATATGTTAATCTTAGACAATAAAAGGGGTAGGGTACATGTGTAATTTGGTTGGATGCATGTGCCGTACAGATTTACCATATGTAATGGATAATCTGTCTTAAGCATGGATAAACGACGTTTAAGCCTCAAGGTTGGTTTAAAGTTATGTATTATACTTGGTTTTGGTTATGATGATTGTTGGATAGATCATTATGCATGAATGGAGGAAGAGATGTATGTGTTGACTAGGATTGAGATGTGTAACTTGGTTGGTTCAAGTTATGTATTGGAATTGATGATTTGGTAATAAGAGTGTGATGAAGTTTATAGTATATTTTAACTTTAAAGTGAATCATAGAAGTTCACTTTAAATGATAAGAACTTAAAGCAGAATGCTGCGTGATGGAAAGGTGACCTCTAGTGGGTCACAAACTATGACATTGAGATTTCAGAAAAGTGATAAAGGAAAGCAGAAAAGATGGACTTGGATGATGAAGTATGTCTAAGTGAAGGAAGTTTAAGTAAATAGTAGTATTATGTAAGTTCTAAGTTTAAGTTTCATATGCACTTGAAAATGGAATGATGTTAAGGTTATGTATACATGTAGGTTGCCATCTGACACGCACATGAATGGACTGTATGAAATGAAAATAACATGGAATCCAGATAAGTATCATATTCATCCTCTTATAAAGTTTTCTAAATGATATGAAATGAGAATGAAAAACTTTTATGAAAAATGTTCCTTTATGCAATGAAAGAGAAATGAAATGATGTTTTATGAAAGTATGATAAGTATTAATATTTAAAGGTATATGCAAGTAAATGCCTTCTTTCTTTGGCAGCCCTTATTTATGCACCCAAAGTAATAGTTGTATGCATGTGAATGGATGTTATATGTAGTACCTATTGTCTTTATTTTCCATGAAATGAAATGTTGAAGTTTATGTTTGATGCCAAGAAAGGATGTTTTAAATGATGCAATGAAAGTGTATTTAAATGACATTACAAAAGGATATTTAAATGAGGTTATGAAATGAATTTTAAATGATGCTATGAAAGGAATGTTTAATGAATGTTACGAAATGATGTTTACTAATGATATTGTTTATGCTTATGCTTTTAAATGATGTTTATAAAATGAAATGGACTAATGAATGAAATGAAAGGAAATGAATGAATGTTTTAATTTATAATAATATGTAACGACCATAACTGAATGAATGAATGATGGTACAAATGGACTGGACAGATTGCAATACCTGATAAGTAGTACTGGTAGTGCACCCAGTGCTACCGCCTGACTAAAAGGGATTCCCAACCAATAGCCACAAACGAAATTTGGATCCAAAATAATGCTAACCCAAACACACGGGGCGTAACAATTTGTATATGTCAGAGGAAAAGTGAAAAGAGTAAATTGAATGTATGATACTTTAGTTTCTTTATGAATTAATGTACAAGGTGTGGGAAACATTTTAAGAAATGAAAGTCCTTTTAAGAAGAATCTCGCATTGTAATATTTTCACATGAAATAAATGTCTTATGTACAGTATGTAGAGGAAAAATGAATGCATGAATGAAGATCTATGTTAATATATTTTTACAATATGAAATAATATTTATTGAGTATTCGACTCATTTTGTTTTTATGCATGTCTCTCACCCTCTCAGAAACAAAATAAGTAAGAAGCGTCAGGACAGCCATGGCCCAATAGAAAAGTGACAAAAGCCTAGGCAAGTTTTTACGTAATGTATGAAAGTCATATTTTTGTAAAAGACATTTTAATTCAATTTAATGATTTTCGTTGTAAACTCTCTTTTAATTTATACAACATGTTTTTATTTTAAAACATAATCTTTTATACCTTGGGAAGGAAAGGAAAAAAAAAGTTTTTAAAAAGGTCAGTAATTCCCGTCTCATTTTTAAAACTATTTTCTAAAGTCCTACCATAAGGACAGACATTACAGTAGGCATATAATATATTGTTATTATGGATAAATATCAACTAGATAGATATTAATTATTTATAAATTTTTTAAATCTTATAATTCAATAAAGGTTCTACTTGTTAGTTGTACAAATTCAATATTATATTTTTTATTTATCTAATTTATTAATTATTAAATCTTTAATAAGAAAATCAATAAAAATAAACAACTCGAGCCAAGCTCGAGTTCGGCTCGACTCGAGCTCAAGTTGGGAGTTTAGCTTACTAAGTCAAGCTCGAATAAAAGTTAAATAAAAATCTCGAGTTTGGGCTCGAACTCGAGTTTTTCGAGTCGAGTCAAGCTCGGCAAGCCAAAAACCGACTCGGCTCAACTCGATGATAGCCCTAGACAGTTGTCTTCCAAAACAGCCGCTTCTAAACTCAGTATACAAATTATATAGTGGTTAATTATCACTTAGACAAGGTTTGCAGACAGGGCTGGCTCAATGGTAAGGCCATTTAGGCCATTGGCTAAGGCCCCACCCTATTGTAAGGTCCTCAAAAATAAAAATGATGTGGTTTTTTTTTTAATTTTTTTTAAAATAAATAAAAACCATTTCATTAAATAAAATTTTAAATAATTTTTATAGTTTTCAATGTGTGCAAGGCTCCATAATGCTAAATTTAATATTTAATACAATGAATTTTTTTTTTATAAGTAATACATAAATGAATTATTTACATTTTAAATAATTTTTTTAAGATCTTGCTAAATTGATGCACAAAATCTGCATTGGGGCCTCATTTTAAGTTGTTGTTGTAAATATAAATTCACAGAAATTGTATTTAAAGATTTTTTTTTTAAAAAAATCTCATTTTATTGAAAATATTTCATATAAGAATTTATATTTTAGTATATTATAATTACGAATGACTCACTTAAATTTCACCTTAGGCCACAATTTGTATTGAGCCGCCCTTGTTTGCATAAACTCGATAGCTTGTTATATCCATACGCAATCGAGAAAGCAAAGATCGTTACTTTACTGAAATATTAAGTAATTATATCGTGTAGCATTTGTCTTAGGCCTAGTTTGGGTACTGGTATTATTATCAGCATATCTCACTACTAATCATTATTTTTTTCACTATTATTCACTATTATTCAATATTCTATCATTACTTTTTCACTATTATTCACATAAAATCTGAAAATACTTCATTACCCAATCGCAATCTTAGAGTCGTGCTACACCCATGCACGTCCAAGGATATAGCTTGACAAATTCTTTTGAGAATGCAAAATGCTTTTTTTGGTTTTTTTAAATTTTTTTTCATATATATTTTTTTATGTCCTTAAAAAAATTCACAACATCATTAAAAAATATTTACTTAATTACTAAATAAATAAAAATATCTGTAGACACTCTCGGAACCCAATCTCAGTTGCCCAAGCATTTCTCTGTCGTAACTTAATTTATTGTGATTTGTGAGGCTTTCGTTGTTGAAACACTCTTAACTAGCGAGGAAGACAACGAATAAAGTACTAAACGTGTGTCCCTCGCATGGATCCAGTTTTATATATTTTGTAGTCATTTTCTTAATGCATAAAGCGGACCAGTGAGAACGCCCTTCATCCACAGAGTGGCAGAATGATACATATCTCATGTTTTGAAAATTAAAAGAGATCGGTTTGCTATCAAATATTATGTGGTGTGATTCTAAGCTGCTAGGGTCTTTATTCTACGCTTTATGATGTGAATAATGGAAACTACTGAGGATTGAAGCATAAAGTATAGACCAGAAAATTTCAAAGATAGGTTTCAGTTTTTCTACGTACCTTCCCTTGCTGTCAATCGCCAACTACGTACCCTCAATCCAGCTGCTAATCCTAAAGATTTACAAAACTTAAGAATTAAAGGAAGAGGAGATGATGCAAGAAGAGGCCATAAACTGTTGGTTTGGAGCTTACAAGATGTAAGTATGAAGGCTGCAAAATTTCCTGTTGTAGTTCTTGATTTCTACGGCTTCAACTACTAACTCTACTTGCTGCTACGCCTCACACGGTTGCTCTACAAGGCTGTGAGAGTGGTTGAGTTGCAACATAATTCAAGGTTGAAGGTGGTGGTGGTGGTGGTGGGGGTGGGGTGATTTCGTTGCTACTAGGGGCAAAAGTGAGGAGAAAAATAAACCAGTGAAGGGTGGAGGGAAGTACTGTCGATCGGATCTGGAAGTCAACCGGACGTATGTGTTAATGTGATAAATGATTGTGTTGGAGGCAAATATGTGGTCTGAAAGAGATAGGCTAAAGTACAAACTGAATCTTAGACATATATACGTACACTTACGGAAAAGTTTTAGTTTTCAATTACCCCAAATTAAGGCCGGATGTGGACGACATTAAATTATTAGAATTTTCAAAATTTTTTATAATTTTTATTTCAAATTTCACTCCAACGTAAACTGTTATCTTAATTTTAAATATTTAATGTTTTCATCTAAACATTACCTAAACGTAAAAAAGAATACAACTGTATCAAAAGAAAATATAAAAATTAATATAAATTTTTCAAATTTTAAAATAAAAATTATATTCAAACAATTTTTAGCTTTATAACATTTTTATCTATTTTTTCTCTGTTTTCTTAAAACCCAATAAAATATTTACTCAAATCATTCTAGAATTATGAGATATTTCAAGTGTGTATGTTAACAAGCTTGATCGAATTAAGGAAATTGATAATATTTTTTTATTTTGAGAATTATATTATTTAATTTATGAAATGCTGGCATTAGCACAAAATCTGTAGTCCATATTAAAAGTGTGATATACCTCGTGTTAAAATGTAATTTCTTAATTGTGTTGACCGTTTCATTCGCTATAATAGATTTTGACTTTTGTGAATAAGCAAATTGTCATAAATACTTTTTTTTGTGATAGTTTAAGACTGTCACCACGACCGTTACCTAAAAGGCATCACAAAAAGTTTTTGGATTTTTTTTTTTGTGACGGTTAGAAGTCTTCTATGAGATGTAACGTTCAAATGTGATTTTTTTGTGACAGTTAAAATCTGTCATAGAAAGTAACGTTCGCATGTAAAAACTAACCTTCGAACGTTAATCTGACCGATTAACATTTGAACGTAAAAAAATAGACGTTCGTTATTTTTTCTTCGCACAATTAATATTCACGTTCGTTCGAACGTGAACGTTTGCTCATAGATGTTTGAATGTAGCATTCAGATGTTAATGGCAAAGCGTTCGAAAGTAAAATGTTTAACGTTTGGATGTTGGGTTGTTGTTCGAACGTATCTATTCTAATCATTAGAACGTTTAGATCGTTTGTGCATAGAAAAGTTTGAACAGAGTGACTTACTTTCGAACGTTTTGTTGGAATTCGATGATATTATGTTCGAACGTTTTGTTCTTTACATTCGAATGTACTGATCAGAAATAGTAATTTCATAAAATTAGAAAGTATGCAAATTGTATCATATTACACCATAAATATAATAACTAATAATGTCTTATAGAGTTGCAAAAATAGATAATAAAAGTTTCTAATAATGATAATGATATATTCATTTCTTCTTCTTTCCTCACCCATCGCGATCCTACTGAAGTGACATAACACGTTCTATCTGGACCAGCATCTCCCTCTGTACTTTCTCTTGAACTTCAATGTTTATTCTCTCCTCCTGGTCTCTTTGTCGTTCTTGCAAACGCGTTTCTAAATCAGACCATCGCGTTAAGAGAGACTCCAACTCCTGCTGTCTCGACTTTATCTGTTCAATTTATTGGCATGCTACATCTAAATTTTTAGTAAGATTATTAACTTTTGAAGTCAAGGTCGTGGAGGATGAACTGACACCCTTGAAAGAACGTCCCAAATCTCTTACTAAACCAGACTTGCTCCCGAGCACTTGTGTGAATATGTCCATGTCACTAGGAGAGGACTCCTTAGGGGCTGACTGGATCTCAATCATTAAAAGAAATGAGGAATCAAACATAATATGAACTCACATGTTGCATAATTTATTCACTGAAAATAACCTCACTTACATAATTATCTTTAGCGACTGAATTAATGCACTCACTGTGCTCATCAGTGTGAGTAGCAGCATAGACATGAATGAGTGATAAATTTTCACGTTTCTAATAAAGCCACATTGGTAATTTTAAAAAATAATGTTAGTACTTGAAGAAAAGAATATGATAAAAATGAGTGAATTTTAATAAGTTATTAACTACCATTTTATCGACAAGACGTTGGAATGGCCTTAAGCCGTTTTATTCTGTACATTGATAGAACTTAAGTGTTGCAAAAGAAATTAACAATGTTAAATATAATATATGAAACCAATATAGATGTAAATAATTTAGACTTGCAAAAAGATCACAACACTTTCTCAAATAGTCTAACTTCATTTTCTGAAAAGGGGACTCAATAGCCTCTTACAATGTCTCGAATTTGTTGAAGTGGTCATGACATCGTCCCTTGTAACACCAAAATAATGTAGCCATCAACTCATTCACAGTTCGCACATCCTCGCTACGACCAAAATTGATGTTGAATTCATCCTAAGAAGTGAATTGTTTCAAAAATATGAAATAAAAATATTTCTTAAAAAACTTACTATTGTATATAACTTACTAGTACACGACTCCGAATGTGACCCTTAAAAAATCTTAGAAACCGTTTAGGAAATCATCTGCTTGGATTATTATGGTCCCATATAGCAAAGTTCCTTACCGATCATGTAACGCTCGTCCTTGTGGTTGGACTTTAGAAAATAGTTTTGAAAAATGAGACTGGAATTACTGACCCTTTTAAAACTTTTTTTTTTCTTTCCTACGATATAAAAGATTCTAAGTTTGAGATAAAAATCTACTCTATAAATCTAAGATAAAGTTTTGAAGCGAAAATCATTAAATTAAATTAAAAGTCTTTTTACATAAATTAACTTTCATACATTACGTAAACCTTGCGTAGACTTCTATCACACTTCCCCCTCACTTTGTCCCTGGGTGGGGGAGGGATATACATAAAAAGTAAAGTGAGTATCGTTTAAAAGTATAAGTTTGAACCTCAACATTTAAAACATACTTTAAAAGCATAAACATGAGCATCATCGCAAACATCAGTTCATGGCATCATTTAAAGTTGTTTCATAGCCTCGTTTAAAATTTCTTTCATAGCGTCAGTTACAAATAATACACTTTCATCGCGTCACTTTAAATATCATTTAAAAGCATTGAGCATACACCTTAATATTTCATTTCATCATTTAAAATAAAGGTTGTAATTACTACGTATAACATCCATTCACATGCATACAACTATTACTTTTGGGTGCATAAATAGGACGGCCAAGGAAGGCCATACATACATATACCTTTAAACAATTATACCTAGCATATTTTCGTAAAACATCATTCATTTCATTTCATAAAACATCATAAAGAAAACATTTCATTTTCATTTAATATCATTTAGAAAACTCTATAAAAGTATGAACATAATACTTACCTAGACTCCATGCTATACTCATTTCATGTAGTCCATTCATGTGGGTGTTAGATGGCAACCTACACCTTCTCCAATACTCATTTCATGCGTTCCCTTCCTCAATTGCATAAGTAACTAAAATTTAGAAAATACATAAACTACTCTTGACTTGGACTTGCTTCACTTAGACACACTCTACTATCCAATTCCATCCTCTATGTTTTCCTTTATCCAATTTTCTAAATTCTCAAAACCATAGCTTGGGACCCACTTGAAGTCACATTTCCAACACATAGCATTTTACTTCAAGTGCTTATCCTTTAAAGTGAACCTCCATGATTCACTTTAAAGTTAAGATACACTATCATCTTCATCATACTCTTCATATCAAACCTCCCTCCTGATGTATAATTTGAACCGATCAAGTTATACATCTCAACCCTAGTCAATACAATTATCCTTTCCTTCATCCATACATAACAGACAACACTTCATCGTAATCTAAACTAAGGATAATACATAACTTTGAAACCAACCTTAAGGCTTAAACGTTGTGTACTCATGCTTAAGACAGATTATCCATTACATGTTGTAAATATGTCCGACACATGTGTCCAACCAAATTACACATGTATCTTACCCCTTTTATCACCTAAGATTAACATATAATCCACTAACATTCCTGCTTGTATAAACAAGCATCATACACCTGACACTAACCTCCAACTTAAACCCATACAATTATCATGCTTCACAGTCTTCCCCAACCTTCACAATACCAACACTTCACTTGACATCATGCCACTTCACAAACTATACAACTATCCCAACACTTTACACAATTCTCAACCACTTCCAAACTATAGCATAATCCTATCACTTCATATGGCATCCGACCATTGCACAACTACCCAATCATCTCATTCTTCTCACAGCACAACTCTACATTTAACCCCAGTCAATTAATAGTACACTGCCATAACACCAACTACTTCACACATGCAAAACAAACCCATCACTTCAAACTACTTAGTCACATCACAAACTACCCCACAACACTGTTCAGAGTAATCCTGACACTTCACACCACCTATCCACAAATACGCAACCATCCCAACACTTTGTAACACACCGTCACATCACAACTACACCACAACCACAATCCACATTTCACAACACAACACACTTCATAACAACAGAACACACTACACATTAACGCCCATCACTTCACAACAACAGTACACAGTTCACAATTCACAACACCATCAAACTTCACAAGCATAATAAACTATCGAGGGAAAGAAATAAGAATTATACCATTCGTCGGGGCTGACTCGTTGCGTCGCTTGTTGTTCGGCAAGGCCCTATGACATCAAAAGCCACTGGTTTGGGCAGTGATTTTCCCTTGGTGGTCACTGTCGTGACCTAAAACAGGGGTTGTTTTGGAGGGGGCTGGAGCTAGGGGTTCTCGCACAAGGGCAGTGGGGCATGATGGTGGAGCTTGGGGAGGCGTGAGGTGGTTAAGTAGTGGTGATTGTGGGTTGTGATGGAAAGGCCGTGGGGGAGACTGACGGTGGTGGCAGGGGCACACAGCAAAAGGGGAAAAGGGAGATTTGGGAGGGGAGGTAGTGGTTGAGGCGAAGGCTCGTGGCTCACGGAGTTGGTGGCGTCATGAGAGAGAGACACAGAGAGAGAGAGAGAGAGAGGGCCTCAGACTAGGCATGCAAGAGCAGGAGAGGCTTCGGTTGAGGCCTGGCGGCCTTGGCGAGGCGTGGTGGTGGCTGAATGTTAGACCCCCACGTAAAGTTGCCTCTAAAACCACGGCACATGTTCTACCATGTCTGGGACATGCCCCTTGATCATCCCACGAGCATGCCTTGGCCCATGTCTTGTCACACACGGGGCGCCCAGCATGCTCATGGACCGGCCACATGCATGCCTTGACACGCATGGGGCGCCCAGCATGTAGGCCATGCGCACGCACATGCACGCGCCACGCCTCAGGCCCAACGAGGTTAGTGGCCAGGCGCAGCCCAACACACGGCCAGGCATGCGCACGTCCATGCGCATGCCCATGCGCCGCGTGGCCATGCGCACGCACACAGGCCACATGGCCCTGCGCACGCAAATAGGCCGCGTGGCCCTGCGCCCCCACCTTGGCCGCATGTCCATGCGTATGCCCACCAGGCGCATGCCCATGCGTGCGCCCATGCACCTGCAGCCGACCATGCACCAGCAGCCAGCCATGCACCCAGCCGCTTGGCCCTCCTGCCGCACACCAACGAGGTTAGTGGCATGCCTTCCAGGCATGCCATCTAGCGCACGACCCTAGCCCGTGCCATCCAGAGCAGGCCAGTGGCATGCCATCCAGTGCACGACTCCAGCCCGTGCCATGCAGAGCAGGCCAGTGGCATGCCATCCAGCGCATGGCTCCAGCCTATGCCTTGCAGCAAGCTCACATGGTTAGCCACCATCAGCAGGCCGAACATGGCACCATGCCATGCCCACCAGCCGGCCCATGCATGGCACCATGCCATGCACCACAACTAGCCATGACAAGCCACTTAGCCATGGACCAGACCGAGGACCACCATGCACCACCTTAGCCGAACCCTTGGCTCATGCATGTCACGGCCATGTGGTCCATGCCACTATCTTTATTTATTTTATTTCTTTTATTGCAAAGGAACCTTTTGGGGCTTTCCAAGTTGTAACCTTTATAAATAGGACCCTTAGTCATTTCTTTCACATCTTTTGGCAAATTGACTAGAGTGAGGACATTGTTAAGAGATCATTTTCGGTGCTAGACACTTGGGCTCTTTTGGGTGCAATTCATTGAATCCGAAATAGAGGATTACTCCATGCAATTCATTGAATTGGAGTAATCCATTTATCTTATTTTTCAACTTGGTGCAATTCATTGAATCCAAGTTGATTATCTTTATTCTTATTCATTTTATCAATACATGAGGTTTATTCAATACTTGTGCAATTCATGAATCATTTGTTGAAATATTATCTTTTGTTCTTTATTGTTCTTGATTGTGTTCTTGGTATTCATCATTATTTTTGTCTTTCAATCCATCCATTCATCATTTTCGGTCAACTCTAGTGCTTGTCAACTTTTCATAAATTGTTGACTCCACACTTGTTGCCCTAGCTGAACCACACATTCCTTATTGGCCTCCAAGTGAATTTCGGCCAACTCCTTCCTTATTTGGATTGACTTGGTCGACCAACCTACTTGCCATATTAGGGTTTCCATACTTGGAAACCCTAGTTGACCCATTCATCTCTCTTGGCCGGCCACACCCCTATCCACAATCAAATTCCTAGTTTTTAGGAAACCTTCCTAAAAACTCTCCATCACCTATTCGGCCAAGCTAGTACAACTCACCTTTAAACCCTAATCCATCTTCCATCTCAAACCCTAGCCACATCATCCAAACCCTAACCCTAATCACCAAAGTGGCGCTATCCATGCAAGCCACTATTGCCGTGCACCCCATGCAATCCTAGCCACCCAAACACTTAGCCATTTTTCCCAACATCTCATACACTCATCCTAGCCTAAACACTTAACTTCACCTTATCCAAATTGCCATCAAAGCCACCATTGTTCGAGAATCAAGCAACAGAGGAACGGAGGTTCGATCATCACAAGGGTGCCCTTGGCGTGGAGATCCTAGTATTTAGGGACTTGACCGAGGTCCCTACCACTGAAGCTGCAAGCGGCGGCGCATGGCGTTGATATGGGAGTGATGATGAGTATATGAAAGTGCACTCTAAATACTCTATTATTCGACTAAAATGCTTAAATGTAAATAAAAATTATATGAATTAATTCATATTCTTGAATTTAGTTTTTATTTGCTCTATTTTTAAGCATATTTCTATATTTTATTTCGGAGTCCAATTCATAGCAGTTGAATAGGCGATGTGGTTTGAAGCTGGACGCCGCGCGGAAGAAATAAAAATGCTGGGCCACGCACGCACGCACGCGACCACGCGGAAAAAATAAATCCAGCTGTTGCTTTGGACGTGCGCCGTTTCTGTTGATTTTGGATTTTGGATTTGGACACATGAAACCAAAATGAAAGAGTCACCCGCACGGAAGTGAAGAATAAAAAGAAAGGAAGAAGAGAGAATAAAATAAGGAAAAGAAACAATTAATGAGGGACAAGAATTGGTGGGTACGAAAAAACAAGAGAATAAGAAAAGAAAAGAAAAGAAAAGAAAAGAAAGAAAGATGATGATGGGAAAGAAAGAGATGAAGTGGACAGAAGTGAGGAATAAAAAACTTAGAAAAGGAAGAAATAAGCTTTTGGTTTTGAAGACACTCACGCATGAAGGAAATAAAATATATAAAAGCATATTTATGCTTTTGAGAATTGAAAGCGGGGAACATGCTTAGTGGGCAAGAAAGAAAAGAGCCACGCAAATCAAGGAAAAGAAAAGAATAACGAGTCTTGATTTGCGAGAAAGTTGGATTTCGGCATGTTTTAAAACTCATGCTGTCAGGAATCATTTGAAGCCGCGGGAGCCAAGTGTTGTTTTAAGTCCCGCATGTTTGCGGTTTGGGTTGAAAAAGAAGATGTTTTCGGTAGAGACACCGTCACGTGGTAGAATTGAAACCTCCATACATTACAACACAATTAATTTTTAAGACGGTAAAAAAAATTATGACTGTTCCCAAAGGGCGATGCTACATCCCCGCTGGGAGTCTGCTGGGTGTAGTACACTTTTTTAATGTGTTTTAAAAAAAAAAGTTATATAATTTTTTTTATATTTTTAAATATTTAAAATATTATTAAAAAGCATTTTTTTAATTAAAAAGTAAAAAAAAATTATTAAAAAATATTTCCTTAATCACTAAGTAAAATAAAAATATTATTTTTTAAAATGATTAAAAAATAATATTTTTATTTTACTTAGTGATTAAGAAAGTACTTTTTAATAATATTGTGATTTTTTTAAAAATATTAAAAAATATTAAAAAAAATTATATAAAAAAAAACTTAAAAAAATACATAAAAATATATCTATTACACAGAGCGGGACACGGAGCGGGGTTTCTATCATTTTCCGTTCCCAAATTGTTATTAAAAAATATTTTTTGTTATGGTTTCTAGAAATTGTTATTAAAGACAGATGAGATTTTTTTACGTTAGAACGTCACATATATATTCGGATATTGTGACTACTTACGTGTGAACGTGAAATGTTTTAGCACCAGCTTAATTAACATTCAAATGTTAATTATAAATTTAAATTAAATATGACTCTAATTTAAAAATAATGTGATTTTTATATTGCAAAATTTGTGAAATATATACACAATTTGTAAAATATAATTATATATTTATATATTTAAATATATTTATGTTTAGATATATAAATATATAAACATTAAAGAAGATTGAGAATTGAAATTAAAATATAATAGATATATTAAATAATATTGTTCCTTACATATATTAAAAATAAAATACAAAATATGATAAAATTTCGTAAACAACACTCAGATGAACGCCTTATTCACAAAATTCGTACTCTGTATCTCCTCAGTCAAGCTATCAACCTTCTCGTTGAGGATACCTACACGATGGGCTGTCTAGGCGACAGCCTTCTTTACAGCCACAATCTATCGATCGATATGTGCAGTCAGTTATGAGATCACCACATCAACCTAAGCAGGCCGCGCATCGCTCGCAGATGTACTCGTTGGCTACTGACTACTACTCCCCACACCTAGCTCGGGCTGCGTCGAAGGAACTAGATCCTCTATAGGGGGTGGTTGGCATCGAGGAGACCCCCTCGCTTATCCAATGCTACGTCGATGCGTGCTCATGTCGAGTGGACTCATTTGATCTTTGACCCGTTCCTTCTGCTGGGTTGGCACTCTCCGAGCAAGTAATTGTCGGCTGATGATGATACCGTATGAGAGGTTGTTCGTGGAGACGATGCTCGCCTCGTAATGGATCCTCTCAAAGATGTGCAATAGCAAATCTATGGGATCTCCACGTGCCACTCATATAAAAAACTATGCCCGAATCCGACTAAATGTGGTCTTATATGCCACAAGATCCACGTTTGTTGCAACAATAAGCTGCTACATGCAGAAGAAAGGTAGCAAATGGTTTTGGTTGAAGGCGTTCTTCCACTCAATCTGTGTGCGGTCTCTCCAGGTGAGGATATAGAAATCCTTGTCTCGATCATCATCCCGAGCCTCACAGCTGGTACCCTTGGCCTCTGACCGGTTTGCATCTCTGGTTGATGATGGCTCAAATGGGCCAGTAGATGATGCAGAAGTGCCTACATCTGCAACGAGTGTGCCGTGTGCAAATGTAGATGTGCGAACCAAGGCTAGAGAGTCAGCCGTAGTCGATGTCTCAACTCCTCAACGAATCCCGAGGAGCTCGGCTATGAAATCCGGTGAAATCTCAAACGAAACACCGCGTACAGTCACGGTGTGAGAGGATGCGTCCTAAGGCATGGAGCGCATCCCCATATAGAACTCTTGAACCATTGAGGGGTATACTTTCCCCTTTAATATGCAGATATTTCCCCAGCCTCTACTGATGAAGACATCTCTGAGGTTGGTCTGCTCCCATCTAAGCTCGACGAACTCATTAATTAGGACTTCTTGCTCCACCATAACCGTACAAGCCCCGATACGAGCAGTGTTTTGAGTGGCTCCTTCCCTCCCTCGTTTCTTGGTATGCAAAGGATGAGCCATATCCTGAAAATGTTCACACGTGTATCTTTTACGTTCGTACGTAAAACACATACGTTCGAATGTATAACATCCACGTTCGAATGTTAAGGCATAAATAAATTAAAAGTAGTACGTTCGAATGTATGACATACACATTCGGACATGTATGTTATACATTCGAACATATGTGTTTTACATACAAACGTAAAGGATACACCTGCGAATGTTGAAGGAATAAATAAATTAAAAAGTAGTACTTTCGAACGTTAAAATTAAACGTTAGGACATAAATGCTACGAAAAGTAACGTCCGAATGTAAAAATATACGTTCGAGCGTGAAAGGCATAGCGGCTATGTAATTGAAATGTCGTAAGTTCGAACGTTACGATATAGAATGACTGAGTCAACTTAGCCATTCTTGAAATCTTGTAAATCACATACCACGGTTCTAAGTGGCGAAATACCACCATAGAAATGAAGTATACACTTCAAGAAACTTTTCTACGGTAACCATTTGGCCAATGGCAATCCATGGTGGCCAAAAAATTGAGTTGAAAATTCAACTACCACTAACGTTCGGTTTTACACAAAATCGTACTAAATCTCAAATAAAAAAGATGTAAGAGGATAAAAGAGGGATGTCTACCTTTTTGTAACAGTTGTGGCGGGATTTTACAGCGGTGGCGACAGTTTAGTGGCAGCGTGCAAACAGTTGAAAAAGAAAATGGTGAAAATAAAGTTTATCCATTCGGTTTTGGGCTTATATACCCAAAACATTCGAACATCATTCCAAGTAACATTCCAACGTGGAAGGAAACGTTGGAACATGAGAAAATAGTAAATTCGAACGTCATTCCTAATAACGTTCCAACGTGGAAGGAAACATTGGAATGTGAGAAAATATTACGTTTGAATGTTTCTCGATTGATTTTCCAAAAATATATTAATAATATATTATATTATTAATATATGTTATATATTATAATGTATACTATAACATATAGCATAATATATCTAATATTATATTATAATATATATAGTATATCATAGTGTGTATATATATATACTATATAGTATATATATACTATATAGTATATATATACTATACTATATACACTATATAATGCTATATACTATAGAAGTATATTGTTCTTGTTAATTTTATTAATTATAGCCAAATGTCTATCACTATATTATTATGTTTTTATTTAAAGTATTATGTTATCATAGTATATATATAATATAGTATAATATTATATATATATTACAATATATATAATCTATTATAATAGTATATATTATACTAAATTATAGCATTATAAATTTCATTTATAGCATATACTAATTATAATATACTATAAAATAAATTATTATATATAGTAGTATATATATAACATGAGTATGTAAGTATAAGTATATATAAGTATATTTTATGATATATTTTCTTGTATGATATATCTTCTTTTTTTAAGTATATGTATTGATTTTATACTTATAAGTATGTATTATATATGAGTATATTATATGATAGTTATAAATATATAAGTACACACACACTTTATAGTTGTATATTTCACTATAATATAAGTATAACTATATAAGTATATTATATATATAGTAGTATATTATATATATAGTAGTATATAATTATATAGTTGTACATATAAGTATAACCTATTGTAGTATTATAAGTATATATAATCCATTTGGATATACTGGGTTTACCATTTTTGCATTGCTGTTAGAGTCATTTTCATGTGGTGCTTTGTCGTCAGATTGGATTAGTAAGATTTTATGTTTGGTATTTGTTGAGTTAACCTTTTTTTGTGGTTTCTTTTATAGGAATGGTTTTCTTAATAGTATTTTAGTCCGTCTTGTCTTGTTGTTTTTTTTTTTCTTTTGGATAGAGGCTCCCAGTACCTTTGACACCTGGTTTAGGAACTTTCTTGCTTATCTTGTAACCTCAGGTGCCGGTCTGTAACCACGGTTTTCCTCCTCCAAAAGTGAGGGTTTATTAAAAAAATTTGGGATAGGGTCACTCATGGATAGGTGAACCTTAGCTCTTCTTTAAATTTTTTTTTTAAAAAAGTAGTAGTATAAATATTAGTATATAATAATTAAGTAGTTCATATTATAAGTTGTATAAGTATTATATATAAATAGTATAAGTGTATATACTATATTATATAAAAAATATAATAATAACCAACAAAATCTTTTTACCATTGGAACAGTATTAGTAAGCGTTCGAACCAATAAAATATTTTTGAAATACGTTCGAACAGAAAAAATAAATAAAAGGCATCGTGTCCAGACCTAGCGCCGTTAGAACGCACCAAACCCAAATCCTGCCGCTCCAGTGCCACTTGTTGCTCAACGCTGTCGTTGAAGCCACCGTCCACCACCACACTCCAACCCGTAACAAGTATGTCCTCTCCGAACCTTTTATACCGATTATTTTTGGGTAAAACATGTAAATGGATTGAAAATGGGGTTTTGAAAAAAATCTCATTTCAATCCCATAGTTCGCTAGAAGTGGAGGATGGGATGACCATAGGGATGACCTTATGGTCATTTCGGGCTCTCATTATTGTTGTGGGAGAAAAAACTATAGGTTTTAAACCGTATATTTAAGGTTTTGCAATGGCTGAGTCGACTCAGCCATGGGCGATTTCGAACTAGAAATATACATTCGAACATAAACTACGATATTCGAACGGGACACGGAACGACAACTATACGGTTCGAACAGCCGTCTATGAGCGTTCGAACATATTTTCATTTCCAGTTGAATGCACATTGATGGCTGTTGGAACGTGTTATTAAGCATTCGAACGGATATTTTTTTAAATTTTTTTTATATATAATTAACACTCACTAATTATAATTATGATATTTTGTAATAATTGTACTTAATTTTATATTATAAATTTAGCATCATTCAATGTCTTCTTGGGGAAAGAAGCGGGTTGCATCAGGGCAATCATCTAGCGAAGAAGATAGACAGGTGAAGATAGACAATTTTAGGGATCTTCTGTGGGAGGGACATTCTCTCGAATCTGTCTTTCTGGATCGTGGTTGGACACCGATTATCAATCAGAAGGACGAAGGGACGAAGGGACGAAGGGACAAATAAGATAGTTTCCTACATCAATATTGTAGCTGAGTTCTAAAGAGAACTTGGTCATGCCAGCCAGGAGGATGACGCATACACTTTCTCCATCCGAGGCATCACAGTACGCTTTTCAGTTGATGTAGTTGCTAATTTTCTTGGTACCCTCGACTGTCCACTACATATCCTAACGTGGTGCCTAAAGAATCTACACCTACAGGCGATGGGGAGACTGCAGAGGAAGAGGATACTTACCTGCCTGATAAGATTGATGGCCTTGCTGATCATGAGGTTCGTTAGTTGTGGGTCCAGATGTTCATTCCTATGATGGGAAAGAGCATCAAACAGGTGGACTTATCTAGTTTTTTCAAGATCATGAACATTATAATAGCCAACAACATCGATCATTGACTGCACAAGACTGAGGTGAGCATGAACGGAGCATGATCTATGTTACGAGTTGCTTGCGAGGTGCCTATCGACTTGGCGAGATATATATTCGCTAGAATTCGATTAGAGGCCACCTATATTACGACAGGTAGAGTTTTATTTTATTCAGTGTACTTGGTTACTCCTTTTGATATATATATAATACTTGTACTTATCAAAAAAAATTTTTGACAGATATATTGTCATTTGGAGTCATGCGCACACGATTGCTTTTAGCAAAAGGAGTCAGGCCAGAAGAGTTTGAGCGCTTTCGGCAGTCGATTGGACCGATCAACTTGACAAGCTTGTCTCGTAGCATCGGACACTCCAGATTTCGTATTCGTGCACCCACTACAGAGGCAGTCGACACTCAGGGAGGTGCACAGGGCGTATCTGGTGAGGCATCTACACAGGGTGCATCACATAGTGCTACTCGTGAGGAGATTGCAGATGTCGTGCGTGTAGAGATGCGCGCACAGACATTAGAGATCATTGATGCAGTCCGGGTCACCCTCGCAGAGACTGGGTCGAAGCTCATATCTCGAGTGACTGATATTGAGTTACGCATTGCTGGAGTCGAGGCGTTGCTACACGATATAGCCCAGTAGTGTATATATTTTATTAGCATTAAATATGCTTTTTTGTATTGAGAATTATGACTATTTTATTTTGTATAATTAATTTAAATATCCAAATAGTCATACATTATATTCTCACCATACATACTGCGTGCTGAGATTGGCATACACACATCAGCAGTGATCGATGCAGTACATACTGCCATGTCTGAGTTGCGTACAACGATTACTACTAGCATCTCTAAGTTACGTACAGAGATTCATGCCGGTAATGCAACTCAAGTCATGCTAAGTACTCGACTGAGCCAGGTAGAGAGACGATTAGCTGCAGTCGAGAATGTGTGCAGAGACCTCGCATCACAGTAGTTTCACTCTTTTATTTATATTTTGTTTGTTATAGTTATGGACAATATATGGTGTTTTGATAGTTTGTTTTAGTTATGAATTAAATATTTACGGTATTTTTCATATTAATTATTGATTTATATTATGTGGTGTATGGCTGATAATATTTATTTAACTAAAAATCTTATTTAACATTAAAAAAAATCATTAAAATATTTCTAAATTAATTACATAAAATTAATTTATGATATATATACATTTTTTATATTTTGAGTTATGTATAGATCGAGAAAATTGAATAATATTTTCAAAAGTAAATCAAGAAAATCAATAACTATTTAAAAAAATATTTAATAGTTATAATATTAGTTATAACATATTATATTAATATGTTATATATTAGTTATAATATAGTGTATATAATATATTATATAATATAATATAGTATAGTAATTATGTTGTGTTATATAATATATATATATACTATAGTATATATATAACTAGAATATTAATAAATACCAACTATTGAATAATGTCCTCTCTTAAGGTTCGAATGTACATTATTTACGTTTGAACGTGCAAAAATTTGGGCAAGAGATTTCCTGCTTGATTTCCTTGCTTTGTGATGAGCATTTACTTCTGAACGTTACAATTTAATGTTCGAACGTTAACGTATGTCTTTTGAGAGGAAATTTATAAACGTTCGAACATTACAAGTATATACATTCGGACGTGAAAAAATTTGTGTGGAAAATTTTCTGCTCGATTTTCTTGTTCTGTGATGAGCATTCATGTTAGAACGTTACAATTTAACGTTCAAACTTTAATGGATGAAATTTGAGAGAAAATTTATAAACGTTCGAACGTTAAATTATATACGCTCGGATGATAAAATATTTGGGCGGGAAATTTCCAGTTCGAATTCGATCTTTGTCATGAGAAGTAACGTACAACTTAAACATTCGAATGTGTCATCAAATGAAAGTTTTTTCGCATGAAAACACGCATGGGAGGAAGCAGAGTTATTTATGCTTCCCCCGTGCGCGAAAGAGAGAGAGAGAGGGTGAGAGAGGGTTAATATTTTGGAACTATTTTGGTAAGGAAAAACCCTTCTTCTTTTTTTATTGCTTTGCAATTTTATGATATTTCTCTTGTGTTTTATATATATATATATTTCTATTATAATAAGCGTCTATCTTTCTACAGGAATGAGTAGTAAATTTTCACATTCCGTTTAAATCATCCGTGTTTAACGTTTTGTGACTTTTCTATCCTTTTATTGTAATCTTATGTGTCCGTTCGAGGTGTTTTTAGTCTTTTACTCAGGTGTCGGCAGCTTTTAACTTCTTTAATCTTTCAGCCTTTTTTCTTTCCTCTTTGTTTTTAGTGATTTTAATCTTTCGGCTCTCTACCTCTCGAGTTCTCACTCTCAATTCAGAACATCTCTCTCTCAATTCCTCCAAGAACAAAATTTAATAGTGCAGATCTGAAGAAGAGAAAAATCCATCTGGCAGGAACTAACAAAACTCGTTTGTTTGCCCATTTAAACTTACACCCAAATCAAATGGCAGCCATTTTTGCCGTGTTTGTTGAACTTTTGTGCACTGTTGTAGTCGTTTGTTGTGGAAAGTCGAGTAAGGGCGAGAAAATGAGAGAGAGGCCGAGATGTCTCGTGGTGCTACTGTTGAGTAAGGATATCTGATGTTGTGGTGGTCGTACGGCGGTGGATCTGGGATCTCGTGAAGAGGGAGGGCATGAGAGGATCTGGGGCTTCGGCTGGAGGAAAGGAGGAAGAGGAGGTGTTGTCAGTGAGGGAGGAGGCTGGTGGTGGTGGTGGTGCGGTCACGTGGGGTTGAGCGAGGAGCTGCCAAAGGGTTTCGACGATGGGGTTTGGTTGCCAGCGTGAGGGGAAGCTGGTGGAGTGGTGGGTGACGCGGCAGGGTGACGCACCGCGGCACTGAGCTGCTAAGGAGATCGGGTGAGAGAGACGGAAAACATGCATTTAAATCAACTTAATTTCTAGATCTCTTCTTCGCATCTAGAAATGTTAATATTTACTTCTTTTTGCTTGTATATATATATTTTTTTTCTATTTTTTTGGGTTCAATATGCATTTTCTCAGACATGGAATCGGAATAAAGAAATGCTACATTATAGTGGGAGATGGTGAAAATGTAGGGAGGATAGGTGTATGGTGCTGGTCCCACTACAAGAAAAACGGGTATTTGTGACCATTGTTTTGCAACGAAAATGACTATTTACGACGAAAACAGACTCATTTTAGCTAGAAATAGTCATTTCGCTGAAAATAATTGGTCGCAAAAGGTCATTTTTCTTGTAGTCGATTCCCCAAGGAGACTTTAGATGAAAGAACGTGGTTATACACTAACATGGTGTTTGTTTATCTGTTTATGAGTAATGCATATATTTTAAGAAGAGGACTGTGGGTTGAATCAGTCCATGACAAAAGTGGGCTAGCGTTAACCCAACGCAAGGGTAAGTTCCATGGATAATTTTGGATGTTGACAAAAGAAAGAGAGGCGGTCAGTGCCAAGGGAAAAGGAGAAGCTTGTAGCTTTTTTATGGGATTTTGCAAATTGGATTAAGAAATTAATACCACACAATAATCATCCAAATCAAATCGAGAAGACAGAGAGAGAGAGAGGTGATCTGAGATGTTATTTCTGTCTTCTGTTTTTGTTGTTATCATTTTTTCCGTTCCGTTGGATATTTGGTTTGTTTTTTAAAGAATCCTTACAGATCCGAACTTCTATTCTCCACGTTCAAAAATTTTCTTATTTTTTCATTTCTGGTTTTATATGCCTAAGATGCTTAGGTACTCCAACTCCTACCATAGCTACAATCCAGTCATTGAAGCGCATTGAAGATGAGAAAGTACTTGAAAATGAAAAGCAAGTGGGTCCTAGCAATTAGAATAGTCAAGAGTTAATATATATATATTTTCCTAAGCATAAAGAGCATTACCTCTTTAGTGTAAAATGGTAAGGATATCTCTATGTCCAATTCGATCTATCCATCCCCTCGGGATTGAATCCCATTCGGACCCACATCATGTGTCAAACATCATCACGTTTTTATTTTTGAAATAAACAGATCACATAATATTTAATAAAATTGACTTGAAAATCTCTGCACACTAGGCAAAGATTTTTTTTGGTCTGATGAGTGGAGCTTATAGGATTTTAAGCTCGTGATCACTCGATTTTAATATTAGTTTATTACTTAATGGCATATGTATTAATATTGATGGACAAAAAAAAAAGATAAAAGTATAATTAAATATGCTATGATTACCTCGTCAGTTGAACCAAAAAATAAGTCAGATTTTTTCCTTTGTTTTGTCTCCACGTTGTAATGAGATCTCTATTATCAATATTTTTGGTGTCTCCTGAAACTTTTAATGATGATGTCTACATGATCAAAAGAAATGATGATATCTTTCATCATCTCATATATATGATCAAAAGTATGATAGATCAATAATATGCATGGTCCACCCTTGGTTAAAGGAACATTATCATCATGGCCATCATTCTTGGTCAGCATTGTGGGGATCCTACCATGTATATTTTCTCTCATTGTTTTAACCTTTTCTTTTATCATGCTCTCAAGTACTTGATTATCAAGCAAACTTTTTTTACAAGTCACATAAGAAATGAGAGCATGACTTTTGTTCTCATTTTATTTGAATTAAACAAATTGACTTGGAGATACACCATCTCCTCCATTCACGCTATATATATATATATGAATTATAATTAATATCAAATCAAGGTTTATTTCCTCAATCACGTAATTATGTTTAATGATTGTGTTTTAACTTATATAAAAGAAATGACAGTAAGATCGAGGTAGTGACAAAGATAAGAGTAGATAAAGAGTTTACCCAACTCCATAGTCAAATACATATTGCATCGTGCCCACGTTGGCCTTGTCCTGTCTGAGTTGTCATGATGAGTGAGAGAGAGAGAGAGAGAGAGAGAGAGAGAGAGAGAGAGAGAGAGAGAGAGAGAGAGAGAGAGAGAGAGAGAGAGAGAGAGAGAGAGATGTGTCTATATAACAAGCTGATGGTTTTAATTAGTACGAAGATGGAGCATTAATTTGTCTTCTTTTAAATGGTTCAGATATTTTTATGCAGGGAAGTGATGGCACTTTGTCGATTTCTTTTTCTGACCTTTGAAATGGGAATTATCTACAGCCAAGGCAGTTTTTTATAAAAGGAAATTAAAAAATAATATATATATATATTAACTTTTGAATATTCTAATAGCTAGTTCCAGTAACCAAGCAAACTTGCAAATCGATCTCTACACATTTTACGAATCTTTCAAATATGAGAGAATCTAATATTTTTTGTACCCTTCATCCAACTATATTCCTAAAAAATTTATACAAACATGTATCCTGCATTGGATTTCACCTAGCTTTAAAAACCAACAATACGTGAATAGTGGAGTGGGTGAGACATGCATATAATGATATCATTTTCTTAATAATAATGATCTATCCAAAATATGTGAACTATTTTATTATTTATTTACTTTATATAAGTTGAGGGTAAAATAAACTTACCAAGCTAATTACCCGACCCTACACTCACTGGGAACCGCAACAAAAACCAGTATACATTATAACCTAAGCCTAAATTAAGCTTTAGGATAAGAAGCAGCAGAATTGGGTACGCACTTCATCCAGTACCACAACCTATGGAACCTACCTATATTTATTATATTATATAACCTTAATTAATTGAATGAGTCTTGAGGATGTATCGTACTTAGCATTCGATCCATACAAGTTGGATATTATATAAATATATTTTAGTGCATGTCTAATCCAGGCCCATGCATTAAGGTGATCTCCTTACTTACAATATTATATATATTTTTTAAAAGGTGTGATTATGTTCCAAATAAAAAATAAAAAAAGTGCATCATCTATACACTCTTACAAATAAAAGATCTCAATACCCCTCACATCATGCTTTCTCTAAAATTACTCTCTTATTCTTTTATCTTCTTATATATCATACACACAAAAAATTAATAATAATAATTATCACTTTCCAGTTTTTTCCCCACTCATACACCTATATTGTATTTTATGCTTTTAATTAGTAATTAAAGGGTAATTATACTTATACTAATATAATTATACTAAACCACTATAACTAATAGATTTTAGATCATCTATCCATGTACAAATTAAGCAACTATAATCATACTAAATTACTATAACCAATCAAGCGAGACCTGACAAATTCCGCGAATCCGGATGGCTCAAATTTTTATAGCATCTGTCAGGATCTAATCAGTTCTCGATTTTGCTGCATTTGTCGGGTTCCTGGTTTTGCGGACGTTAATTTTTTCTCCTCGATCCAGGTACTTAACCCCCCCTTGGACCGAAACTGACCATCAAAATGGCTGATTCAGATTTTTCTTGTGGAGCTTGCAAATTCCTGAGAAAGAGATGTGTTAGTAGATGTATTTTTGCTTCTTATTTCTGCCATAAGCATGGAGCTACCCATTTCTCCACCGTTCATAAAGTTTTCGGTGCAAGTAATATTTCAAAGCTTCTTGCTCGCATCCCGATGCGTGATCGTCTTAAAGCAGTTGTCACAATATGGTATGAAGCGCATGCTAGGCTTCAAGATCCTATTTATGGCATTGTTTCATAGATTTTTGCTCTTCAACAGCAGGTTTTCCTCCTTTGACTTTCTCTTTTTATATATAACGATTGAAACTCTAATTTGGGTTAACTCCTAATTAATCAATGGCATTGTACTTTATTTTCTATAGGTTGTAAATCTACAAACTCAACTAGCATCTCTGAAGGAATTACAAGCAGCTCAAAACTTTCTCGATAGTTTTATCAATACAAATCCTAATGAAAAGTCCTGCGAAATACCTTCTCACCCACAAGATGGCCAAAGTTGGTTTCAGTCAGAAATTACCAATTACATGATGCCACAATTCAGTACAAACAATATCTGCAATAATGCCTCAACAATTCCATACGATGAGAATGTGTTCGTGGAGAACTTTTTGGGAATTACGGAAGTTTACTCAACCCTGAGGAAAATGCTTTAAATGCTTGCTATGAAGAGGCTTCGCATTTTGTGTCTTCTCTTGACTTGCACAAGAACAACATACAATAGACTCTCCAAAACGTTAATTATGACCTTCAGTCAGTTGCATTTGACTAAGCTTGCAAATGTATTATTATTATTATTATTATTATGGTGTAGCTAGGTTAATGTGGCCTATTGGAGAAATGACAATTGACCAATGCCTAGATGTTAAATAGGGACATTTTTCACCGGCTAGGATAAGATAAGGGAAAAAAAAGGTGTACGCACCTAGGCGTGTTCTCTGGGATTCCCTTAGTCACTGACAACATGCAGCATTAGGCTAATTAAGTGAAAGACTAATTTGTCATTTTCTATGTTGTTATATATGAATCAATTAATATTATTTCAATGCAGTTTTTTATGCAGTACGTGGCTGGTATTACTCATTTCCTTCTTCACGCTTTCATATTCTCCATTTGTAATCGCTCCAACCAAAGGTGTCATGATGACCACTAATTAATGTTCATCTTTTGGATAAAAGTAATGCCTCGATCAATATGCCGGGAATTAATAGTAATATATCTGACCTTTATGCTTTATCCAATCTTATTAATCATCTTTCTTCTTTTAGCCGCATACCTTTCAAATAGAGTCTATGATCTGAAAAGAAAACAAAAGAATAAATTTTATTTGAATTAAACAATGATCAAAAGTAAAGATGATGAAAGTATTAGCAGAGATTAAAGTAATGATGATCAAATGACCTCAACAAAAAGGGTAGTGATATGCTTACTACCCTATTACTATCCATCTACTACCCAAGTTCATTTTAAATTTTTTTATTATGTTCCAAATAAAAACAAAAAAAGTGCATCATCTATACAAACTTACAAATAAAAAATAGTTTTCATAAAATATTAAAAATTTAATACGAATCGACACCAATGATGCAAAAAAGGGGGTTAAGGTACTTGTATCGAGCAGTAAGAAAAAACCGTAAAATCTGGAATTCATAAAACTTGGAACCTGACAAAATGCTGCAAAATCTGGAACTGCCTGGGTCCCGAGAGATGCTATAAAATTGGAGCCTTCTGAATTCGCAAAAATAAAACGACAAAGCCTTGAGCCTTTAAATCAGAATCCTCAACAAAATTAAAATTAAAGATAGAGTGGAGGGATATGGATCCTCAACAGGCTGAAACCAGTTCAATGGGAGACGTCGACTGGGAGGAAGATGTCGATCCCCGTACTTCTCTACCTCCTTCGGAGGCAGTCGTAGAGATGACAAAGCGCTTGAGAAGAATGTTAGCTCCAGTAAGGCTCCTTTTCCCTATCATATATTTTTGTTTGCATGTGCTTTGTTCGGCGTGTGTTATATTCTAACTTTATCATGCTTGTGTAGAACGTTGATGCCCTGGCGTCTTGGATCGTGGAGGGTAGGGCCAGTCTGGAGCAAGCTGATGGCTACGCCCGATCCTTGGAGGCTGACCTTGATTCTCTTTGTGAGGAATCATCCAGCCTTCGGTCTGAACTTTTCCGTGTTGAGAGTCTCCACGCCCAGGATAGCTTTGCTCTGCATGTGGCTGAGCTGGAGAGAGCTACCACTCGGGCAGAGGTCCTACGTCTTCAGGGGATGTTGGACTCCTCTGAGCGCTCCCGGGTTGATGCTGAGAGGAAATCAAAGGAGGTAGCCACTGCTTTGGCTTCCTCGGAGAAAGAGTGCGAGAGGGTAGCGAATGCGTTGGCTAAAAGGAAAGAGGCGTTATGGAAGGAGCGCCATGAGAAGGACAATAGGATCAACGAGTTGCAAGGGGAGTTGGTTGAGGCTCGGGCCACCTTTAACAGGTATAAGAAGGAGTGTGATGATGTTGACGCTCGCCAGGATAAGAATATGGCAAGTTTGTTGAGAATGTCTCGTCTGGTGAACGAGTTGAGGGAGGCGCGAAGAAGATTAGATGCTGAGCTAACTGCTGCGAACAACGAGATTGTCCGCCTGCATCCCCAACTCTCGGCATCCCGAACTGTCCGGGATAGGGCCTTTACATATGGGTATGGTGTTGGGTTGGCACGTTTGAAGATGCACCTGCTGGCCAACCCTCAGGCTAACCTGAGGAGTCTCAACTTGAAAAACTTACAGCCTGACACCAACGCCTATCAATATGCTGATTCCATGGGTTGGGACATAATGCTAGACGCTTTCCCTCTTCCTTCGCCTCCACCTCAACAGTTATAACTATGTAATAACGGTTTATTCTACATGAATTAAAGAAAGGGAATTGCTAGGCCTGTCCTGAGAATTTTGTCCGTAAGTGCATTTTATTTTATTTTTGTATGTTCTTTTTTTGTTTTTTTAAAAATCATTTTAAATATTTTAAAAAAATTGACAAACTCATTAAAAAAATATTTTTTTAACAAATAAGACATTGATGACCTGAGCGTAAGAAAAAAGTAGTCAGATAATTCCTCGTTTCCTCACAAATAAAACTTTAATACAAATCCTAAAAGCCTAAATAAAACTTTGCAGTCCCTAGATGGGGACTACATGTGCAAGCCCTTCATTAAATAAAAAAGAATATGTAGACCATCAATCTTCATCCCTATAAAGGTTCAGCTTTTACAAGAAACATAGAATAGTCTGTAGTTAATTTCGCTGGTTTAGCTAAATAAAATATGTACCTAGCATATCTTGTAATTTAATAGCTTGTCTTGTTCTCATTTTCATCCCTATAAAATCAGTCTTGAGTTTCATTTCATTTGCATCAAGTCTTCTTTGTTCTCTGAAATCCATATACATTCTCGCTTTGTAAGTTTTTTCTTTAATAGCTCAACAATCTTCTTCCAACAATCGCCTTTTTCATTATATGGCATTTTCTGCATCTTCGCCACCAATTATTTCTACATCCACCATAGGTGCCATGCAGCATGAGCATGATCTGACTAACAAGTCAGATAATGACACCATTTATGAACTGGTGAGTCTCGGTACTAGATACTCATCGGCCATAGTTGAATTTTTCCGGCGATTGCAGTCCAGAACTTGTGAGGTTGAAAAACTTAACGAGAAGATTTATGAACTTCAACGACTTGTTCATGAATCTAACAAAAAAATAGGAGACTTAAAGCAGGAGAATAAGGATTTAAAATCTTTACTTGCCTCTTCATTTCGACTTTCTACTCATTTAGATAAAGATAACATGTTGATTTATGAAGAGCAAATGCGCTTAAAAAGTGAGGTTAAAAGTCTCAAATTTTTGTAAGTAATTTGACATTATAAAATAAAAATGTTTTCATTTCTGGTTTGAGATCAAAAGAATATGATTAGAGATTAGGTCTTCTGCCTTTTATCGAACCGCGTGCTTTGTCTGGTTTGTGATCGAACATATCATGCATTGTCTGCCATTATTAATGGAGGAACCCCTTTTTTTAGAAGATGGTTGGGCTAGATCAATGTTTTGTATGGTTGAATCTTATGACCATTAATATTGTCAATTAAAAACTTACGCATGCTGCTGAAAACCTGCTCATCATCATTAAAAGTTTCAGGAGGCATCAAAAGTATTGATCATAGAGATCTCATTACTAGAGGAAAGATAAATTGTGTAGAGTTGCAACAATAATAAAAATTAAAAATTAAAAAGAAGAAGGAAAGGATTTGTGAATGGAATGAAACTCAAAACTAATTTTGTAGAGATGGAAATGAGAACAAAACAAGGTAAGCCAAAAAAAAAACTGCAAATTGTCCTTATGTTTCTCGTAAATGTTGGACCTCTGCTATTAACTGCTGATGTTGGCTTTATATTTGTTCTTTCTCTCGTTCCAGCTCCTTTATTTGTGGTTGCATGTTTTGAGCATACCAGTTCACACATTTCTTCTACTGCTTATTTTTTTTTTAATATTTTATTTTGTTTACTTTTATTTGCAAGCCTTTGTTGCAACTTAGAAATTTGATTTTTAAGTTCGTCTTCCTTACTCACCCGTGACAGTAATCTCCGGGACATGGTTGTAACAGCAGCAACATATTGGGCACCGAGCATTCTCGATCCTGAAACAACCTCAGCATTGGACCGGGTAGAAAAATGTATCTCTGTTCCAATCATAGCGTTGACGGCATTAAGACAGAAGATAAATGGTTTTGGCGTAACAGGTACCTGATTCAAATCAGGAATATTATTAGCAAAATGTTGCTCGGCCATTTGAGAGATTAAGAGAAGTAGTGAGAATTGAAAGAAATGCAGAGAACTTGTTCTATATTTCGAAGGGTGAAAATGTTCCCTTATATAGAGACCCAGAGCATTCAAGGCTCTGTGAAAACTGATCCAGGCGGGACCTAGGGCAGAGCTCGAGACTCTCACGCTTTCTTAGTGAGTACTCTTATCATATAAAATCTCTTGACATTTATAGTTCGTTTATTAAAATTATAATCGTTTTCATAAGCTTTTACTAATATGACTGATTATGATTGCAAAAGACAAAACAGGACATTCCTTATGGTTTGACTCTTCTTTTATAAGAAAATGATACAAAAAATAAAATAATATAAATATATATATGTATATATATATATATAAACCTAGAGCATTCAAGGCTTTGCAAAAACTAATCCAGACGGATCCCAGGGGGGAGCTAAAACTGATCCAAGCGGGTCCAAGGGGGGAGCTCGAGGCTCTCACGCTTTCTTAGTAAGTACTCTTATCATATAAAATCTCTTGACATTTATAGTTCGTTTATTAAAATTATCTTCATTTTCATAAGCTTTTGCGAACATGACTGATTATGATTGCAAAAGACAAAGCAGGACATTCATTATGGTTTGATTGTTCTTTTATAAGAAAATGATACAAAAATTAAAATAATATAAAAATATATATATAGAAACCTAGAGCATTCAAGGCTCTGCAAAAACTAATCCAGTCAAAACATCGAATGACTCATATTTTGAACTGATGTTTTTGTTAGGTTTGTTGCTAAAACTATCGATGTTATAAATATATGTTGGACTATGTTATATTTTGAACTAATATTTTTATCTTCTAATCTATGCAAGCATGTAATTATTATACTTTACTTAACTATCATTATCCCTAAATATTTGCTAGATTTCATATTTTTTCCCACATACCTTAAATTATTGATTAAAATCAACTTTTTTATGAAATATACACTAGGCAAACGTGTTTTGCACGTTGTTCCAACCTAGTATATATATATATATATGTCTCTAACAAGCTAGTATTGTATTTTTTTGAAGGATTGGTTGTTTTGACAAGTTGAAAGCTTTTGATTTGTAAGAGGATATTGTGAGTGCTAGGTATATTTCTAAACTTTAGTAATATGTTTATACATTTTGTTGTGATTTTATTGTGGATAATGACGAAAATGAGATGTGTATAATGTGAGTTGATTGTGGATTTTGATGAATTGGATATGGGTAGAATATTGTGAGTCGAGTAGTGAATTTTGATTGTATATATATATAGTGAATATGTATCAATTGGGTATTGATGAATTAGAAGGAATTAAATTGTTTATATTGATGAATTAGAAGGAAATCTTTGTGATATGGATTGTGTAATATGATGAATTAAAATGAAAAATTATGTTGTGTTTATGCTTACTCTTAAAATGGAAAGTTGTGTTGTGTTTATGCTTACTCTTGAAATATTGTATTATTGTTTGTGAATTTTGTGAATATTTTGTGAGTTTACGGTGTTTATTGATGAATTAATATGTGTAGAAATATTGTTGTGGGAATATTGTGAATATGTTGTGATATGGATTTGAAATATTGTGATTATTGTTTATGATTTTTCTGAATATTTTGTGTATTTATGATGTTTATTGATGATTAATATGTTTTGAAATATTATTGTGGGAATATTGTAAATATGTTATGATATGGATTTGAAATATTATGATTATTGTTTGTGAATTTTTATTGAATATGTTTATATCGTTAGAAATATATTGTGTTTAGGTTGTGGATTTATGTGAATTTTTTGATATAATATTTCTTGATGTGTTTTGAACTTGTTCTTTCTTAAGAAAATTATAAGTTTAGGAACTTAATTTAAGTTAAAATTAAAAACATTTAATATACATTTAATTTGGGAATAAATATTTAATATTTAATAAGAATATATAATATATTCATACTAGTTTAATTAGAATATGATTATTATGCAACTTATAAGTAAATAACTTAAGTATATATAAAGTATAATATAAATATAATAACTATAATATATAATAAATTATTAAATATTCCTACCATTGTGAGGTTCTAAATCATTATATTATTAAATATATACATATATATATATATATATAAATGGGTGAAAAGGTAAAATACTCTTCAAGAAAGAAGTTTTGAACCCACCAAATAAGTAGAGAGTTAGAATAAATAGATATACTTATTTAAAGTAAAATAGAGAGTAAATAAATAAGAATCAAATAAATGCTTAATTAGAAATTATATACTTATTGTCTATATAAATAAATGACTCATTCAATTAAGTATATAAATATTAGTAAACATTTTAGACATAATAACTAATTATAACTAATATGTGCTTATTTTTGTAAGTAATTAAAATAAATCAACTTATACTAAGGTATAATATAAATATTAAGAAATAAATAAGTATCAATTATAATAACAATTAAAATTAAATAGGTATCAATTAATAAGTATATATACTTATATAATAACAATTAAAATGATACTATTATTAAAATTATATAACGAGGGAGAATGATCTTGAAGAAATGTCTGTCAAATTGCTTGACTGTCAAAGTCTCTCTGGCCTTGACAACTCAGTTTGTGACAATTAAGTAATTAAACTAACATTTAGACATTTCTTCAAGATCATTCTCCCTCGTTATATACTGATAGAAAACTTGTGAACATATTTTTACATCTCTCTCTAGTTCAACAATATAACACTATTATTTCTTTAACATTGTTAATTCAAACATTTTGGGCTTATATTATTTCATGTGTTTTTTGATAGATATTGTGTGACATTGCATATCTAATCTTAGACCCATTCAGGAATTAGTGTACATTTAGGTGTCCACTAATTCTTAAATTGTCCAATGTGGATAGTTTGTGATTATATTATCTGTCCAATATGGACAGTTTGTGATTATATTATCTGTATTGCACATTCTTGTTACTCTTACTGAACACATTTAGTATGAAGTTTCGATATCTTCTTCTACTGTTCTTCGGGTATACGGTTTGTAGGGTCACAATCCCTCTATGTGAACATGCGTACTTGGAGAACTATGAGGAGGAGCTGCCGAAATTTCTACTGACGTGGAAAGTAGTAGAGTGACAAAATATATGCAATATGGATATTATAATCTCGAATGGGATAGGATCAACTGCCTTATAAAAAGAGCAGTGAAAATTGGAGCATGACATGCATGTGAATTTTCTATGTACGTGTTACTAACAGATAGATGTTTTTAGAAATGGATAAAAGTTGGATGTGTCTAGGCGATAGACTTGGAATGGATTATGCACCTTATGCACGTGGAGTAAGAAACTTCATTGATTTTGGTCGGGCCTCTCCTGATAGTTGTGGTTACATTAAGTGTCCATGTCGAGGGTGTTAAAATTTGTGTGCGATAGGGTTGGCTAAAGTTGAAAGTCATATATTTGTAAACGGTATGGATCTGGGGTATACCCCGATGGGTATTGCATGGTGAGTTGGATGCACAGTCAGCGGATGCATTGTTTGTTCATCCGAATTATTGCAACACATGGATGATGATTATGAGCGGAATGAGATGGAGGAGATTTTGAGTGACATTGGAGCTGGGATGTTTATGGATGATGTAGACGACAATGACTCAAGTGGCCAAGGGACTGATTCTGAAAATTTCGCTGCAATGTGGGAAGATCCAAAGCGCGAGCTTTATCCAAGCTATACAAAACATTCCAAAATGTCGGTTATTGTGCGGTTGCGTCACATTAAGTCATTGTGTTGGATGTCGACGAAAGCAATAAACATGGTATTGGACTTATTTAACGAAGTGCTTCCCAAAGGGTCTGCATTGCCAAAGAACTTTTATGAAGCGAAATAGTTGAAAAATGGATTAGGGTTTGAGTACAAGTTCATACATGCATGCAAGAATGATTGTGTTTTATTCTGGAAGAAGAACGAGAAGAAACAAGCATGCCATGTATGCTGAGAGTCAAGGTGGAAGGTTAAGAAAAACATGCCGGTTAAGGTGTTGCGATATTTTTCCTTGAGACCTAGGTTGCAAAGACTATATATGTGTAAGAAAATAGCTGCTGATATGAGGTGGCACGAGGAGAAAAAAGTTAAGGATGACGCATATATGAGACACCCAGCTGACTCACTTGCGTGGCAATCTTTCGATGATCGATACCCATACTTTGGGATAAAAGCTTGGAACGTGCTTCTGGGACTCACAACCGATAGATTCAACCCTTTTGGGAATACGAGTACAAGTTATAGCACTTGACCTGTAGTGTTGATTCCATACAATCTTCCACCATGGAGGTGCATGAAGGCACCCAACTTTTTGTTAACTTTATTTATCCTCGGCCCAAGATCACTTAGGAATGACATTGACGTATTCATCCAACCAGTGATTGAAGAGCTGAAAGAGTTATGGGAAACATGAGGTAGAACTTATGATGCATCCACGTCGACATCTTTTCAGATGCATGTTGCATTAATGTGGACGATAAATGACTTTCCGACATATGAGAATCTTTCCAGTTGGAGTAGTAAAGGAAAGTTAGCGTGTCTGACGTACAATAAAGAAACTGTTAGTGAGTGGTTAAGATATTCTCAGAAGTTATGTTTCATGGTTCATCGACGTTATCTACCATCAAATCATGCATGGAAAAGATAATGCGCTAAGTTTGATGGGAGAGTAGAGGACAGAATTGCACGAAATGAGTTGTCTAGAGAAGAGATAGTGGAACAACTGGTACATGTTACCATATTGAAGTCGGGGTAAGAGCAAGAGAAAATGAGGTGTAACAGAATTGAATTGGACAAAGCGTAGTATTTTTTTTTACTTACCATATTGGTTGTCCTGCATGTTGCGACATAGTTTGGATGTAATATACATAGATAAGAATATCTATGATAATATACTGGGTATATTGATGAGCATTAATAAAAAGATAAAGGACACGATCAAGATGAGGAAAGATCTTGAGAGAATGAGAATTAAACGTAATCTACATTTGCAAGTGGAAAGCAACAGGGTGGTCAGGCCGCATGCATGTTTTACGATGACCAGGGAGGAGAGGATGGACTGATGCAAATGGTTGCAAGGTGTGAAGTTTCCCTACGATTATGCTTCAAATATCGGTAGATGCATGAGCCCTGATGACTAGAAAATTAGTGGATTGAAAAGTCATGACTGTCACGTATTTTTGCAGAAGTTATTACCAGTGGGAATTTGTGAGTAGCTGACATCTATTTTACGTCTCACCATAACTGAACTCTGTATGTTTTTTAAGGATTTGTGCACTCGGGTAGTAAATCGAGATATGTTGCGGAAGATGGAAGAAGACATTGCTACTATACTCTGTAAATTTGAGCAGATATTTCCACTATCATTTTTTTTATGTAATGGTCCATTTAACAATACATTTACCCCGGGAGGTACTATTGGGTGGACCGGTGCAGTTCCGTTGGATGTATCCAGTTGAAAGATATTTGGGTTGACTGAAGCGCACTGTTGGGAATAAAGCCAGAGCTGAGGGTTCAATAGCAGAGGCCTATATACATGATGAATGGTTAAAGTTTTGCTCTCTATATCTTCGTGGTGTTGAGACATGATTTAATCGTCAAGAGCGAAATGCTGATCTTGCTGCTCTGCCTCCTCGTGAGCTATCAATGTTTTCTTAGAATGTACAACCCTTGGGTGCACAAACCGGTTACAATTTAATTGATGAAGAGTTGGGTAAAATTCGGTGGTACGTGCTAAATAATTTCCGAGAGATTGATTACTATCTCTGGTATGTCGTTGCATGTTTCGAATAATTCTAGTTAAAAAAGTTTAACTATAACTTTTGTGCTCAAAATAATATTCTTTTGCACTTATATACAGTGAGCACATGGACAAACTTAGGACGGAAGTCGTAGAGAATATAGAGGCAAGAGACGAGGAAGAATTTTCCCGATGGTTTGAACAACGTGTATGAACTAAAATTACATATATGTTAGATTTTTAAACTTTTAACTCTGGGTAACTTTTAATAAGTATATACTATTTCAATTGATAGATTTTGGAACAGCATGCTCGTGATCCCGGATCAGTTCCTCTTGAATTGTATGCATTGGCCCGTGGTCCCTTAAATAGAGCACTCGATACACTGCATGCACGGTTCGAGGTTATAGATTCTATACTCTGGACCGTGAACATAATAGAAAGACTCAAAACTGTGGTGTGTTGGTCGAGAGAAGTCATGGAACAGATGATATTGATTATTATGGTGTTATACATGATATTATCGGATTGAAATATTTGGGTGGGTCTGTAACATATGTCTTTATATGTGATTGGTGGGACCTAGGCGGTGGTCGGGTTTCAATACATAGGGATAATCACTTTACGAGTGTCAATACTACATCTAATTCGTACGAATTTGATGATGCATTCATATTGGCTTGTCAAGCTACCCAAGTCTATTACTTGATTTATCCAATGAAAATCGTTGATGAAGATAGTGAAAAGATAACTTGGTGAGTCCTACAAAAATTTGTCCCTTGAAATATATATGAAGCAGGAACGAGTGCGGATTACGAGAATAGTAGAGATGAAGATGACACTCCAATTGTAGAGGCTTACCAAGAAGATGGAGAGGGTATTAACTTATTTGTTCACCTCGGTGCACTCGAGTTGCTCCCCTTGTGTAGAGATGACGTCTCACCCATCCTTCTTGACCCGTCCATATTAAATGATCTTTCAATTTAAGTAAGTGAGGAAGAAGAAGAATAAGAGTCAGAAGAAGAAGACGAAGAAGAATCCGAAGAGGAAGTGGTTAAGGAGGACGAAGAAGAGGTTGATGATGATGATGATGATGTTATTGAGGGAGATTCTAAAACAAGTATGGAAAATACATCTAAAAATGAAAAATAAAAGTATTAAATATTTTATTCATATAGGTAACTATGGAATATTATACTTTTTATAATTTCTTCTAATTAATTTTCTTTATCGTATTAATCATGCCTCAAGGGTGCCGCCAAAACGACGACGAAGAAATGTGTCTCCTCCGCCAAGTCCAAGTCCCTAACCCATTGAGGACTCCCCACCCGATTGTTTCGCTCCTGAAGATCAAGTTAACACGCAAGAGATCGACAGCCAGTTGACACCTACCAGTAAGAAAATGTTGTTGATAGTTAATTATATATTAATACTTTTGTTTCAATAACTATATAACTATAATTATATTATTATCTATTAGTTGATGCATCCACTCGTCGCGGTCGTGGCTATACACGTGATATTTCTCTTGAGAAAAATATAAGGCACATAAAACTCAAAGTCACCATTCCTGATAATTCCACTAAAGGAGTGGATGATAGTACAACAACACTTTCCTCGTATATTGGCACAATAGTCCAAGCTTATACTCCATTTTATGTGCGATCATGGCGAGATGTTCCGCTCGAGATTAAGGAGCACATTCGGAGTCGTGTGCTGGTGAGTTTACCTTGAGAGTACATTTTTTCACCTAGATTAGTATATCATATTTTTGACTTAATTCACTTATTAGGATGAATTCGACCTCGACTTTGGCCGTAGCGAGGATTCGATAACTGTGAATGAGTTGATGGCTACATTATTCCGATATCACAAGGGACGATGTCATGATCATTTCAAGAAGTTTGAGACGTTGGAAGAGGCTGCGTAGTCCCCTTTCCAGCAGATAAAGTTAGACGATTAGAGAAAGTGTTGTGATCTTTTTGCAACTGCAGATTATCAGGTATTCTAGATTTATATCATTTAATTATTTACATTTATATTTGTGCTATATATTATATGTATATATATTACAATTAACATTCTTAATTAATTTTGTAGCACTTAAGTTCTACGAATGTAAAGAATAGATCCGCTTTGACTATCCACTATCGTGCCAGTTCAAGGTCATTCCACCGTCTTGCTAATAAAATGGTAATTAATAAATTATAGAATTTATTCATTTTTTTTATATTATTTTATTTAAGTACTAACATTATCTTTTTAAACTTGCTAATGTCACTTTATTAGAAACGTGATGATTCTAAAATCTTTTCCCTCATTCATGTCTATATTGCTGCTCGCACTGATGAGCGTAGTGAGTGGATGGATCCTGCCGCTGCAGATAATTATGTAAGAGGTGTTAATTTTGTTAAATAAATTATGCAACATGTAAATAAATTTTTTTTATTTGCATTTTTTTTAATACGTTACTTATTGTGTGTTTTCTTTTAAATTGCAGGAAAAAATGATGGAGATGCAGTAAGCTTCTGGGGAATCCTCTCTGAGTAACATATACTTAGGGCTTAAGTTTGGAACTTTTGATTGTACCATTATTCGGAGTTTAAAATATTAATTTGGGAGTTCTCTTTTAGTTAAAGGGGGAAATTTTAGGCTTGTAAATCTATGGTTGAGATTCATGCTTTTAGGTTTGGACTCGAATTCCCTTTTGAAATCGATTCTTGGATTTTGGAGATTGCTGAGTTGAGGAATATTAGAAAGTTAGGATTTTTGAAATATGAAGGATTAGTATATTAGATTTGACTTTTGATGCGGTAAATTTTGAGGACAAAATTTTTTTAAGAGGGATGATGTAACACCCGGGCCCAACCAAGCCGGCTTTACAAAATTTTTGGGTATAGAGGTATGAAAAACCCATTTGGATTTGTGAGTAAAATTCTTTGGAAGAGAGTAAGGCCCTAAAATATTTTTGGCAGAATATAATTTTTCAATAGATTTTAAATCTTTTAATGAACCAAGTGGATTTTTAGTCGAAAAATTTATGGGAGAAAGTGTAATTTTTTTTAGGCTGAATCGAGGCCCAAAAATTAGGCAAAAAGACCATGCATTAACCCCATATTGCACGTGTTGTTAAAGAGCCCTAGCCCGTGAAAATAATTTCAGACTCCACGTTCTACCATTAACTTCCGTTTACTCACTGCATGCACGCGACTCTCTCATCTCTAGGGTTTTCTTTTGACCATCCATTCCTCCATATATACATATATATATATATATACATATATATATATACACGTACAGTTAACCCTTAGCCTCATGCGCATAGTGTTTACCTTCAACCTTTAGACTAGAGTTGCCGCCGCTCGTCCTCCTCATCAAGGGAGGTCAAACCGAGACCTCCACTCGGCTGCCGCTAGCAAGGCTTATCCGCGACGACTAGTGGCACGTCCGTGGTGTTGCTGTGTTAGAAATCCAACCCGTGCATCCCAGCCACCGTTAGCACCACCGCGAGCCACCCATCTCACGGAAAACCCAGCCGTTGTCCCCTGTTTTAGCCCCCGAAAACAGAGCAACATCAGCCCAGTGCCCTTTCCGTTCAAAGCCACCACACACGGTGCCAGCCCTTCCACGTCGTTACCACCGGCAGAGAAAACTTCGACGGCCACTCCACACTGCTCCTAGTCCGCCGCGTCCCACTTGGTAAGCCACAGACGGCATCTCCGTGTCTCTCTCTCTCAGCTTACTCTTATCTGTTTCACGTTTTTTTTTTTTCTGTCGTCAGTGGGTCTCTTCCTCATCACTCTATCTCTCTGTACTCAGCCACCCAGCCGCCAGCATATCCACCGTAAACAACCGCCCAGCTCGCTGCCTTCGTGCCCTCCATCGCTCGGTGAGTATGGCTCCATGCGAAGTTATCCTGTTATAATGTTTATGAATCTCCGTTATTCCAAAGGAGCCATTATGTGTTTTGTTTAATCCCTATAATACCCTTATCATCAGACTATTATAGGTTGATCATGTTTTGGTCTATATATATTAGTAGGTTTGTTTTAAATTCAAGATTTTTTTTTAAAGAAAATAAATAAAGACTTGAGATACATTATTAGTGATAATATATTTTTAGAAGTGCATGGTAAGTGCAAGTTTTTATTTTAAACCCTTTAAAAAGAAACTAACTAGTCAACTTTTATTAAATAAAATTTTTACTTTCCCAATTTTAATCAGTTTTGTTATAATTATATTAAGAGAATTTTTTTTTAACTAGAGATGTATTTTTGTGGCATAGTTGTATTTAGTATAATATTATTATGCAATATTTTAGAAATGACTTAGAGTATAATAGTAAGAGGAATTTTGTGGATATTGAGGAATTTGGGAAGTTATGATCCTTTAGGGCTAAGAGAAATTTTAAGTTTAGGTCAATTTTTAACATTTTAGGTCAAGTGTTGAAGTATGTGTTCGACGAGAAATTTACAAGTATCACGTAACTATTTTATAGGTGATGAGTAATTTTTTGTTCAACATTGTTTTCAAGAAATTTAGAAAGCTAAGAATTCCAAGTAAGCAAGGTTCCTATGTTAGACTTTGAATAAAATAAAATGATTTGAGGTCGATTTTGAAAAACATACATGTTTTGTTATGAAAATAAATTTTGAAATGACCTCAATTATTTGTTCGGCATTACTCATGAAATTCTGTATAAGAATAAAGTATTTTCTAGCATGATTGGTGAAGACATGAGCTTATTTTGGCATTTTGTTTCTGAACTGTGCAAAAGAAAGCGAATATGAATTCTTGTGCATAGATTATATTTTTGTGATCTGATTTTGTTCAGTGCTCTGATTTGATAAGATGTGATTTATGAAAAACCTTTGGCATGACTATCTAGTTCTGTATCGAATTCTATTTCTGCTATGTTCAGTTAGAGACACTACCACGGGAGTTTTACATGGCTTCTGTTATGATATGATATGGCCATGCCACGAGAAAGAATAGTGGTATTCTGTTTCAGTTCTGATATGCATCTGCTTGGTTATCCGTAGAGGAACAACCCTACCATGGGGGTTAAACATGGCCTTTGTTCTGATATGATGCTTTGATATGATGATGATGATGAAGAATTAGATATGTTATGTCAAAGTACTTTTGGGAAGATTTACATTCTGTTTCTGCTCGGTTAGCTACCGGGGTTTGCACAACTCTACCACGGAAGTTAACATAGCCTTTGATGTGATATGATGTTTTGGTATGATGGTGGTCAGTTATGCTATGCCAAAAGACTTTGAATAAGAATATTTTTCTGAAACTTTTGTTATGATATTTTTGATAACATGTTTTGATTCTGCATTCTGCATTCTGAAAGTAAAAGTATTTTGTTTTGCATTCTGTACTCTGTAAATGCTCATGTTTGCACATTAGTATATGTTCTTTGCTTACTGAGTTGTTGATAACTCACTCCTTATCTCCAAATATTTTTCAGATGATTTTGATGGTTCAGCTGGAAAACAAGAGTAGGAAGTTTTAGCAAGGTGTGATGATTGTAGAGGAATAGGTGCCCTAGGGTGCAAGTACTTATTTGAGTGTTATAGTTAGTAAATTGATTATTTTCGGATATTTTGATGTGTTGAGTTAAAGATATTTTCGAGTTTTTGGGGAGTTTCTAACTTATTTTATTGAGAATTTCTTTGTGATTTCGGTGAAGGAACATTGATATTTGGGTTGAGCAAATGAATTAATATTTTATTGAGTTTTTTTCTAGATTTTATAGTTGTGGTATTGGAATTGATATTAAGTATTAAGAGCTAACTCTCTAGACCTCCGGGATCGGGGCGTTACACTCATGAATGGAAACCAACTTGTTGGAGATATATCTAAAGACTTTGGTGTCTATCTAAACTTGCAATTCATAGATCTAAGCCACAATTACTTTCATGGAAAGATTTCAAGTAATTGGGGACAATGTCCAAAGTTAGGAATCCTACAGATGAGTGGGAATAATATTACTAGTGGCATACCACTCGATATTGGGAATTGGACTCAACTGCATGTACTTGATCTTTTTTTAAATCACATACTTGGGGCGATTCCAAAAGAAGTGGGAAAACTAACTTCTCTAGAGAAATTGCGGTTGAATGGCAATCAACTCTCTAGTGCTCTACCTTCAGAATTTGAATCACTGACCAATCTTGAATTCCTTGATGTGTCCTCAAACAAGTTGACTGACCCAATTCCACATATTCTTGGGAACCTACAAAAATTGAACTTCTTGAATTTAAGCCATAACATTTTTAACGAAGGGATTCCAAAACCGCTCATGAGCTTAATTCATCTATTTGTACTAGATTTAAGCTAGAACTCTTTAAGTGGAGAGATACCATCAGAAATCATCAAAATGTAGAGTTTGGAGGAGCTGGAATTCTCTCATAATTATCTTTCCGGTTTCATTCCTATGGCCTTTGAACAAATGCATGGCTTGTTGCACATTGACGTATCCTACAATGAGTTGTAGGGTCTCATTCCCAATAGTGAAGCATTCGTTAAGGCTCCCATGGAAGACTTGCAAGGGAATAAGGGATTGTGCGGGAATGGTAGAGGGCTACGACCGTGCAAACATATCTCAAAAAGGTCCCACAAAGGAGTGCTTATAGTAATTTTCCCTGTCGTTGGATCACTTTTATTTCTTCTTACTCTCTTCGGAATTCTTCTCGTTTTACAAAGAAGAAAGAAAGATCTACAATCGAAAGAAAGCAACCAGCATAATGGAGGACTACTTTCGGTATTAACTTTCGATGGAAGAAAGATGTATGAAGAAATCGAAAAAGCAACTGAAGGTTTTAATGACATATATTGCATCGGAAATGGAGGATGCGAAGTCGTCTATAAAGCAAACTTGCCATCTGGTGAGATAGTAGCAGTGAAGAAACTCAACCCACAACCTGATGGTGATCAGAAAATAATCCAAAAACAGTTTTTAAATGAGATAAGGCATTAACCGAAATACGACATCGAAACATCAAACTTCATAGAAAATGTTCACATATTCGACATTCGCTTTTGGTTTACGAGTACCTCAAATGTGGTAGTTTGACAACAATTATGGAGAATGAAGAGGCTGCTAAAGAATTAGACTGGCGTAAGAGGTTGAATATTGTTAAAGGAGTGGCTCATGCCTTGTCTTACATGCACCATGACTGCTCACCACCAATAATTCATCGGGACATAAAAAGTAGCAACATCTTGATAGATTCCAACATGAGGCTCATGTTTCAGACTTTGGCACAACTAAGCTTCTTGACCTAAACTCATCCAATTGGACATTCTTTGCAGGCACATATGGATATATGGCACCAGGTAATTTATTTCATTGTTCTCTCAATTTAATTTTAAGGTGAAAATATGAAACACCTTCAAATTAACTACCAATCAACCTTCTCCATAACAAATTTGCAAATACCCCCTCCTTACAAACTCAAAACTAAAAAAAATTAAAAAAAAAAAAAAAAAAAATCTTGGGCCACTTTTATTCCTTTTATAACTTTATTTAGTTTAATGTAGTTTCATTGCCATTTTGAGCATTTTTAAGGATAATTTTGTTTTTCTTGGCAGAGCTTGCCTATACAATGAAGGTGTCTGAGAAATGTGATGTATATAGCTTTGGGGTGTTGTCATTGGAAGTCATAAAAGGAAAGCATCAAGGTGACTCCATCTCCTCACTTTCATCTCCATCAACTAAGGAAAATATACACCTGAAGGATGTTTTGGACCAGCGCCTTCCATTTCCAGAACGTCAAATTTTGGATGATCTCGTAGGTGTTGTAAACCTTGCAACTGAGTGCTTGAATGCTGATCCACAATCTAGGCCTACTATGCTCATAATTTCTCAAGTTTTATCTTCCAAAACTTCACGGTCCTAGAGACGACTTTATTTTTTTTTCAGTTGCATAAGGAAAGTCATGCGTACTGTGCCATAAGAGTATTTGCATAGAGTCTTTCGTTTCATTGCAAGTGGATTTAGATGTTCTGTTTTTGCAGAATGTTTTTCTCTGATAAAAACTGGGAGGTTTGTTAGGAGAGAGTCTATAGAAGTTAAGACAATATCCCTCACAAAGAAATTTGTGTGCGAGGGTGCCCCAAAGCAGATACATAGTTTGGCTTGTAGTCTGAGTTTTTTCCTGTATTGATAAATTACAGTTGTAACTTCGTTTCCTAGCACCACATTTTGTCGCTATATGGAAAATCACCGACAATACTCATTCTCGTCGCTATTTCAATCGCAGCATGTTCATTGGAATTTGTTTATTTGTTTGTTTTTTTTTTTTTTTGGCGTAAGATTAGCAAAGCGCAAAAATCGTTGCAATTAGTTACCATTTTCCGGCAAATATTGGTCGACACAATTACACTTATAATCGCCGCGATTGGCTATACATATCTCACACTTATATCATTGGAAAAAGTTAATTGCAGTAGAAAGTTTTCTCGCAATAAGTAAACTCTTCACCACAAATAGTGGATCATTTTCTCGTCCAATCCCCAAAATCGCTGCAATAGTTATTTTTCAGTGAATACATATATAGCCGTATTACACTAGTATTTCGCAGCAAATGTATTTTTGCGACGATCTATAAATTGCCGCAAATGCCTACTTTGCATTATATTTCGGTTCCCCGTCATTCGTATATCGCCATAATTGGTTTTTATCAACGATTTTTGTTTCGACTCAATTGGGTTTCTTATGCAGTAGATGGTTGTTGCGGCACCAATAATTTCTCCGCAATAGGAAATTTTCCAGCGACTTGATGTTCGACGCAATTGACTCCACTGTACTAGCGGCATTCTCATATGCTGCAAATTTCGCCGCAATAGATAACATTTGCAACAATTTTTTACTGTTTGGATGGTAAAATGGCTGTTGATATACTGAAATGAGCGTCTAAAAAAATTCGCCGCAATTGATGATCTAAGTCCCATGTAATAAAATATTCATTTTTTCTTGGTTGGCGCGCATTTGCGAGGCACATAGAATCTAAACACAGAATTTTACTACTACTTTTGGCTGCATTTTTTGACAACTATATATTGCAAAAATAATACTCATGCTTATTTAAATAAGCATGATGGGATGCATAAAATCTGTGGGTTAGAAATAATTACTTCTATTGTTTCCCTACAAATTCCGGACCAATACCCCAAATTTGTTTCCATCCATATGCATTTGGTAGTTAAACAAATGCTGTATTCAAATGCAGGCATATACACAAGCATTAATTTATAACCCAATCTTCATCAAGTATAAATAGAATACATTTCATCAAGTTGACATAAATAGAATACATTTCATCAAGTATATGGCTATATATGCACACTCATGCTGAATCTATATTGTACATCTCATCTCAACACCAACCTGTAGTCCATAGATAATTAAGTACCATCATCATGCTAGGATAGAGTGCTCATTCATTCATCATGTAAATAAACCAGTCATTTGGGTGCCCCCCAAGTCACTTACATCATGTATTTTTCATTTCCTAAGACACTATATACACCGGTGCATTCAGTGAATAAACATGTAAAAAGATGTTTATATCGAGCAATTAGATATGATACCCTATTTGAGTCTTACACATGGACTCAATGAACTGCAGCTCTCTCTTTCAGTAATAGATGCCCTTCGCAGCAATACCTGCTACTCGTACTGGCATGATTGTTAAAAATTATCTGACGGACATCTACTGTCCATCAAAATCCAGCATGGTACTTCGTCCAACATTTACCCAACATTAGTCTAGCATGCTTCTTGTAAAAACCCTGCAAACCATGCAAAAAAATCTTCTTTACATAAAGTTTTCTCTATTCCTCTGTGAGGCATCAAACCACTTGTCACAATGTGTTCTTTAAGATATTGGCCAGGTATGCATTAGTACATGCCTGCTCATATAACAGTGCCGAAGATAGCTTTCTGACTGTAGCTTTTTAGTATGGTTCTAGACTTCTTCTTTTTTAAACTAGGGTTTATGCTTATTTATAGATTATATCCTACTCAGTCCCATTATTTTGCCACCTCTAAATCACTGCTGCTGCAATTTAACTTTATTAAGTCATCCTTCTTTCTTATTCTTGTTAAACATCATTACAGTGTGTGTTTTCAATTGGCTACACAACTTAGACTATAGTCCCTTAATACTATATATATATATATATTTATATAGTGAACTACTATATATATATGGTAACTTTATGAACTATACAGTCATGCATAACGGTATCATTTCATACAAATGCCACCATGATTTCATCAACTTTGGTGTTTGAATATGACCCTAAGAGTATGCTTTTATGCCAAAGTCTCAGACACTAGGAAATTTATCCAGTTCTCTACAATGTGCATCTATGTTTATAAGCTGATATATGCATCACGAACCATTTTTCTTGACAATAGCTGCTCCAAAAACTTGTGTGTTAAAGATGTGGATCAATTTCTCGTATTTACCTCATTACCAATATGGTAGTGTTCCCCCCCCCCCCCCCCCCCNTTTAAGAACAAGTGACTCTCTAAGGTAAATATAGGCAGGAAGAGATTATTACAACATATCTGGCATGGACACCGAATACGATTACTTCCCAGGGCATCGGCGTGGTTTCGTGCCAAGTCAAGGAAATTCATAACGCCTTCGGCATAATAAGCATGTGATCGAAGTCGATTGGGAAGGTTCATCCAGCTTTTGTCCATCTAAAAAGAATGATACAATGAAATTATTAGTTAACCGACAAATATCGTCCTAACGTAGCCATTTCTGACCAAGTAATCCCAAGCTATCAACCAGTGGAGGAGTAAAGAAGCCCAGAACAAATCACTTTTAAGGAGAAGAAACGTTCCTATTACGACAATATATATAGAAAGATGGATCCTTAAACTGTTTGAAGTTGGCATTTGGCGTGAGTAGGAGAGATTTGAAAGTTGGTTTGCTAGCAATTAAAGACAAACAACTCTATATATTTCTAGTGCTATAGATCCAAGTAAAGGGGAAGTTGGTGGTGACAGGATTGGATTGTTCTTCTTGGAATGAGAGGGATGACGAGTTGAAAAGAAGGGATCGAGAGATGTGAGTTGGGACTGCATGGGGGCTATTTCTATGTTTCTTGAGTTGTGGAAACAAGTATATTCATGGCAGCTTTTGCTGGAAATCGGTATTGGATAGGTATTTAAGTGGCCTTCAAATGGGTGAAATAACAAAAGATAAGAACAGCATAGCTATCAACATTTGCACTAGTCTGTCTGTCAACAACAGCAATGGAATAAGATATTCATCAAGTAAAATTTATCCTCTGCTATCTAGAGAGAGAGAGAGAGAGAGAGAGAGAGACTTAAATATGCGAAGGTCATCATGGGTCAGAGGAAGAACATAAACATTTTTTTTTATAAGTAGAGGAAGAACATAAACATAAATGAAAACATCTTCAATAAACAAGATGATCAGATATCTACAACTGAGTATCTAAACAGAGAGGCATTTTACATTAGATATGAAGTAATGGTATATAGGGGTTACATTGTCCAAGAGATATTGGTTGGAATACAGACAAGGGGTTGATATTCGTAGGTTTGCTGCGAATAGTGTCTTAGCTTCGATATTACAGACAACTCCCGAGTGCTAGACAATCAAATAGAAATGTATTTAAACAATTCAAAGATTGATGTAGTTTCATAGCATCTATTGGATCGTATTTTGCAATAAATACCTTTTTATAATCTAACGGACATTATTAAATCACATCAGTTTGCACATAGATTACTTTTGTATAATCTCTTTATGAGCAAAATATTTCTCTAATAAGAAAGGAAGGAAAAAGTGAGCCGTTGAGTTTCCATACACAGCAGTTTAGGGAATATTGTAGTTTCCATGGAGCACTTTACAATTTCAATGGAGTCCCCAACAAACCTTTGTCATAGCCCACGTTTGCACAAAACCATCCAAACTCCCAACTTACTCTTTTAAATAGTGTTGTAACTGCAGCCTTTTTTTAGGCACAGTATTTTTGGGTATCCCATTGGGTTAAGTTAAGCACCCAAATCCTGGTGTTGTTTTGTGGCCCTTAAACTGTTCGACAGGTTGCATGTAACCCTATTGCCTAAACCAAGATGCAATAGCTTTCTGTTTTGCCCACTCAATTATGGAGTTCTCTGCAAAATAAACTCCTGGATGTTTCTTGTACAGAAATTAGTGGGCTTGTGTATAACAGTATGAAGTCGGGGACTGTAGAGAATTCTATGAGGAATTCTCTGGACATTGTGAAGACTAAAGCAAGCCTTTGTAATATGTAATGGGACTTGAGTTCTTCATGTGCATGTGCAGCAGCAATATTGTTAGTCAGCATTTTCGGATTATGTTTTGTTTTATCTTAATACTCTGTTTTTGCCACAGTTGTAGACAGTCTTTATACACAACTGTTTAAGTGGTCGTACCCCTACGTTGTTATTATCTCCTATCGAGTTAGAACCATACTTAGATTATGTAGAACTGAGTTGCAGCTGATCCACTGACTGAGGTGGTGCCAGGTTTAACAAATAAACTGGTTTACAGGCATCCTGTGAATGACATATTATTTTTTTGTCCACTCAGGTTTACTCCATCCATTCTCACTGCAGGCAAACTTTTAGATAATGATTGTATTAGCGAAAATATCAACCTGTTTTTATGTAGCAATATGAAGAGAATAGACTTGAGTAGCCAAAGATTCATCTGGTGGATCGATTGAAGTTAAAGATACCAGTAATAGATGAGGACCATGCTGATGAAGACAAGGAGGAGACAGTGGCAGATGAAACAATAGATGAAGTTGTAGGCGGGAAAGGCTAGTATCAGATGAATTGGAGCTTCTTAAAGATCGGTTAAGAGATCAAGATAATATTGATTGGGGTGGTCGAAATATGCACAAAAAAAAAAAAAAAAAAAAATAGAAACAGGCAAAGGCATTGTAGACTATTCCCAGGTTTCTAGACAGTGGTTGAGCCAGCTTTGGTCGACAATAGGTAGAGGTTGGCCAATTTAAGAGCAGGGATGTTTGTTTAAATTGCAAGTGCCACAATGTGTTTTTGTCAATATTCTAACTGAATTGTGTAAACATAATAGTTCACTTATTAGTTGCTTAAAAAGGACATAAACATGATTTTATACTGTACCACAAATTATGTCGTTGCAATGGCTGATTTACACAAGTTGCAAAGGCATTGCAGTTTATAGATGAAAGGGAATTATNCGTTGCAATGGCTCATTTACACAAGTTGCAAAGGCATTGCAGTTTATAGATGAAAGGGAATTATGCATTAAGATGTCAAACCTGATAACAGTTCTATACAGAGAGAGAATGGTGTTTTCTTACAAGTATTCAGGGAAACTCTAGGGCAACACCTGATGCATGCATCTGCTGTTGAAGAAATGGATATATGAAGTAGTTACATTTATAGGCAGAGCTATGTTTATATTGACATGTTTGTATTGGCTTTGTTTCAGCAAACGGAGAGATAGAAGGTGGGAACCTATGTGGGCTAGATGGAACTTAAGAATCCAACTTACAAAAATTAGAATTCTGCCCTAGCTTGTTACTCACAGATACTGTGGTTTCATCCTTTCTTTTTCACCTTTCCTCAATAATACGAAGCTTAACAAATCTCGATTTTTATACCATGATGTCAGAATATACACTTTAGTAAGTCATAGAGCACCATGTAACATCAAGGCATGCAATAATTGAAACCACAATGCACCGGGTCGCTCACAACAACATGTATTTTCTGACCAAGTAATACATTGTGGGGAATAATGTTGCACGGGGGTCCATGCATTAACCATAATGTAGTTACTGCTTTTTTAAGTCAGATTTCTTATAGTGCATATATATACAGTCGTTGCTAATAATTTAGTAAATCTAGTTGCATATAATGCTAATCATTTGTCCCATTGCCTATGGTCGATTTTCCAATCTGGCCGTACTAAAACACATTGGGTGAAGGATGAGGAATGCAAAGATATATATTATTTTGAAAGAATGGTAAGTTGATAAAGTAAGGGAAGTTATAAGCGGCTGAGTGCAAGAATTTGTTTATCGCAATGCATGGAAAAACTTCAGCAATTGAGCAAAACTACAAGGCGTAAACATAATCATTTTAAAAATAAAGGAGAGAAGGAGAAGAAGTGAGATGGAAACAAGAGGGTTAAATAGGTATGAATAAAGAATAGAGAGAGGGAAACATTGTATTTTCACAGATGTGCTAATCAACAGGGAAAACGAATACAATTATAAGTTGTAACGGACGAATGAAAATGGCAACCACATGTCAAACCCTATAGATATTGGCAGGAAAAATGCTCATAAAGGATTGTTTAGAATTTGCTTACTACATCGGTACCATGCATTGAGGTTAAGGAAAGTCATGAAGAGTTCTGTATTTCTCTGTTAATTTATCTATTATATATGTAAGATACAACATATATAGGCTTTACAAGAGTTTATACAATATGGAAAGATGAAAACTATTAATGGGAATGCCCTTGCACCTAAAACACAGAAATTATTACAGCAGATCTGGTCCAGAAAGGTAAGAGTACTTGTTGATCATACACTCTGCTGCCAGTAAACTTTCTACTTTTACACTCCCCTTTAAGTTGGAGCGTGGATGTCAAGAATGCCTAACTTCCTTAATAAATTTTTGAAAGCAGCATTTCCCAAGGGCTTCGTAAATATGTCAGCTGCTTGAAGTGGAGAAGTTATGAGGGTGTGGTGATCAAGCTAAATTGAATCTCCTCGCAAATCAAATGACAATCTAGCTCTATATGTTTCAAAACTAAATCGAGAAAATCAATAACTATTAAAAATTAATATTTAATAGTTATAATATTGTTATAACATATTATATTAATATATTATATATTAGTTATAATATAGTGCAAATAATATATTATATAATATAATATAGTATAGTAATTATGTTGTGTTATATAATATATATATATACTATAGTATATATATAATTAGAATATTAATAAATACCAACTATTGAATAATGTCCTTCCTTCACATTCGAACGTATATTATCTACATTCGAACACGCAAAAATTTGGGTGGGAAATTTTCCGCTCAATTTCCTTGCTCTGTGATGAGCATTCACGTCCAAACGTTATAATTTAAAATTCGAACATTCATGGGTAAAATTTGAGAGGAAATTTGTAAACGGTCGAATGTTAAATTATATATGTTCGGAAGTAAAAAAATTTGGGCGGGAAATTTTCCGCTCGAATTTGAGCTATGTCATGAGAAGTAACTTTTGAACGTTTCAGCTGAAAATTGAGCGGGATGAAATTAACGTCCAAACGTACAACTAAACGTTCGAACGTTTCAGCAAATGAAAAGTTTTTTGTATGAAAACACGCATGGGAGGAAGCAGAGTCATTTCTGCTGCTTCCCCCATGTGCTAAAGAGAGAGAGAGGGGGTAGTGTGTTAGAGAGAGAGTTAGAGTGAGAGAGGGTTAGAGTGAGAGAGAGTAGAGTGAGAGAGGGTTAATATTTTGGAACTATTTTGGTAAGGAAAAACTCTTAGACCCGTTCAGAAATTAGTGTACATTTAGGTGTCCACTAATTCCTGAATTGTCTAGTGTGGACAGTTTAGGATTATATTATCTGTATTGCATATTCTTGTTACTCCTATTGAACACGTTTAGTATGAAGTTTCGGTGTCTTCCTCTACTGTTCTTCGGGTATACTGTTCGTAGGGTCACAATCCCTCTATGTGAACATGTATACTTGGAGAACTATGGGGAGGTGCTGCCGAAATTTCTACTGACATGGAAAGTAGTAGAGTGATAGAATATGTGCAATATGGATAATATAATCTCGAATGGGATAGGACTAACTACCTTATAAAAAGAGCAGTGAGAATAGGAGCAAGAGATGCATATGAATTTTCTATGTACGTGTTACTAATAGATAGATGTTTTTAGAAATAGACAAAAGTTGGATGCGTCTAGGCGATAGACTTGGAAATGATTACACACCTTATGCGCGTGGAGTAAGAACCTTCATTGATTTTGCTCGGGCCTCTGCTGATAGTCGTGGTTACATTAAGTGTCCATGTCGAGGGTGTAAAAATTTGTGTGCGATAGGGTTGGCTAAAGTTGTAAGTCATATATTTGTGAATAGTATGGATCTGGGGTTTACTCGATGGGTACTGCATGGTGAGCCGTATGCACAGTCAGCAGATAAATTATTCAATCATGCGAATTATTTGCGACACATGGATGATGATTATGAGTGGGATGAGATGGAGGAGATGTTGGGTGACATTGGACCTAGGATGTTTATGGATGACATAGACAACAATGCCTCAAGTGGCCGAGGGACTGATTCTGAAAATTTCACTGCAATGTGGGACGATGCAAAGCGTGAGCTTTATCCAGACTATACAAAACATTTCAAAATGTCGTTTGTTATGCGGTTGCTTCACATTAAGTCATTGTGTGGGAAGTCGACGAAAGCTTCCTGAAGGGTCTGCATTGCCAAAGAACTTTTATGAAGTGAAACAGTTGAGAAAGGGATTAGGGTATGAGTACAATTCCATACATGCATGCAATAATGATTGTGTTTTGTTCTAGACGGCGAACGAGGAGAAACAAGTATGTCTTGTATGCGAGGAGTTGAGGTGGAAGGGTAACAAAAATGTGCTGGTTAAGGTGTTGCGATATTTTCCCTTGAAACCTAGTTTGCAAAGACTATATGTGTAAGAAAACAGCTGCTGATATGAGGTGGCATAAGGAGAAAAGAGTTAAGGATGACGCATATATGAGGCACCTAGCTAACTCATTTGTGTGACAATCTTTTGATGATCAATATCCAGAGTTCGGGATAGAAGTTCGGAATGTGCGCCTGGGACTCACAACTGATGGATTCAACCATTTTGGGAATATATTAGTACAAGTTATAACACTTGGCCCTTAGTGTTGATTTTGTACAATCTTCCACCATGGAGGTGCATGAAGATGCCCAACTTTTTGTTAACTTTACTTATCCCCGGCCCGAGATCACCTGGGAATGACATTCACGTATTCATACTGCCGTTGATTAAAGAGCTGAAAGAGTTATGGGAAACAGGCGTCAGAACTTATGATGCATCCACGTCGACATCTTTTCAGATGCATGCTACAGTAATGTGGACGATAAATGACTTTCCAGCATATGAGAATCTTTCCGGTTGGAGTACTAAAGGGAAGTTAGCGTGTTTGAAGTGTAATAACGAAACTGCTAGTGAGTGGTTCAAATATTCTCAGAAGTTGTGTTTCATGGGTCATCGACGTTATCTACCAGCAATCATGCATGGAGAAGAGAATGCACTAAGTTTGATGGGAGAGTAGAGGACAGAATTGCACCAAATGAGTTTTCTTGAGAAGACATAGTAGAACAACTGGTACATGTTAGAGCGAACAATTTTGGCAAAGGTCAGAGAAAGAACAAGAGAAAATGAGGCACAACAAAATTGAATTGGAGAAAGCGTAAGTATTTTTTTTGACTTGCCGTATTGGTCGTCCTGCATGTTGCGACATAGTTTGGATGTAATGCACATAGAGCAAAATATTTGTGATAATATACTGGGTACATTGATGAGCATTAACAAAAAGACAAAGGACACGATCAAGACGATGAAAGATCTTGAGAGAATGAGAATTAAACATAATCTATATGTGAGGGTGGAAGGCAACAGGGTGGTCATGCCGCATGCATGTTTTACGATAACGAGGGAGGAGAGGATGGACTTCTACAAATGGTTGCAAGGTGTGAAGTTGCTAGATGGCTATGCTTCAAATATCGGTAGATGCGTGAGATCTGGTGACTGAAAAATTAGAGGATTGAAAAGTCATGACTGTCATGTATTTTTGCAGAAGTTATTACTGGTGGAAATTCGTGGGAAGCTGAGATCTAATGTACGTGTCGCCATAACCGAACTTTGTATGTTTTTTAAGGATTTGTGCACTCGGGTAGTAAACCGAGATATGTTGCGGAAGATAGAAGAAAATATTGCTACTATACTATGTAAATTCGAGCAGATCTTTCCACCATCATTTCTTGATGTCATGGTCCATTTAGCAATATATTTACCCCGAGAGGTACTGTTGGGTGGACCAGTGTAGTTCCGTTGGATGTATCCAGTTGAAAGATATTTGGGTCGACTGAAGCGCACTATTGGGAATAAAGCTAGAGCTGAGGGTTCAATAACAGAGGCCTATGTACAGGATAAATGGTTAACATTTTGCTTTCTATATCTTCGCGGTGTTGAGATGATTTAATTGTCAAGAGTGAAATGCTGATCTTGCTGCTCCGCCTCCTTGTGAGCTATTAGTATTTTCCCAGAATGTACGACCCTTGGGTGCACAAACGGGTTACGATTTAACTGATGGAGAGTTGGGAAGTTTGGTGGGATGTGCTAAATAATTGCTTGGAGATTGATGACTATCTCAGGTATGTCGTTGCATGCTTCGAATAATTCTAGTTAAAAAAGTTTAGCTATAAATTTTGTGCTCAAAATAATATTCTTTTGCACTTATATACAGTGAGCACCTGGACAAACTTAGGACGGAAGGCGTAGAGAATATAGAGGCAAGACGTGAGGAAGAATTTTTCGGATGGTTTGAACAACGCGTATGAACTAAAATTACATATATGTTAGATTTTGAAACTTTTAACTTTGGGTAACTTTTAATAAGTATATACTATTTCAATTGATAGATTTTGGAACAACGTGCTTGTGATCCCGGATCAGTTTCTACTGAATTGTATGCATTGGGCCGTGGTCCCTCAAATAGAGCACTTCGATACACTGCATGCACGGTTCGAGGTTATAGATTCCATACTCTGGATCGTGAACGTAATAGAAAGACTCAGAACTGTGGTGTGTTGGTTGAGCGGAGTCATGGAACATATGATATTGACTATTGTGGTGTCATACATGATATTATTGGATTGAAATATTTGAGTGAGTCTGTAGCATATGTCTTTAAATGTGATTGGTGGGATCTAGGCGGTGGCTGGGTTTCTATACATAGGGATAATCACTTTATAAGTGTCAATACTACATCTAAATGGTACGAAGATGATCCATTTGTATTGGCTTGTTAAGCTACCCAAGTCTATTACTTGATTGATCTAATGAAAAGTGCTGATGAAGATAGTGGAGAGATAAATTGCTGAGTCGTACAAAAATTTATTCCTCAAAATATATATGAAGCAGGAATGAGTGCGGATTACGAGAATAGTGGAGATGAAGATGGCACTCCGATTGTAGGGGGCTACCAAGAAGATGGAGAGGGTATTAACTTGTTTGTTGACCTCGTTGCACTCGAGTTGCTCCCCTTGTGTAAGATGACATCCCACCCACCCATATTAAATGATCATTCAATTCAAGTAAGTGAGGAAGAAGAAGAAGAAGAAGAAGAAGAAGAGTCCGGGGGAAGTAGATAAGGAGGACGAAGAAGAGGTTGATGATGATGACGAAGATGTTATTGAGGGAGATTCTAAAACAAGCATGAAAAATACATCCAAAGATGAAGAATCAAAGTATTAAATATTTTATTCATATAGGTGACTAAAGAATATTATACTTTTCATAATTTCTTCTAATTAATTTTCTTTATCATATTAATCATGTCTCAAGGATGCCGCCAAAACGACGACGAAGGAATGTGTCTCCTCAGCCAAGTCCACGTCCCGAATCCGTTGAGGATTCCCCACCCGAGGAATTCGCTTCTGGAGATCAAGTTTACACGCAAGAGAATGACAGCTAGTCGACACCTACCAGTAAGAAAATGTCGTTGATAATTAATTATATATTAATATTTTTGTCTCAATAACTATATAACTATAATTATACTATTATCTATTAGTTGATGCATCCGCTTGTTGCGGTCGTGGCTATACACGTGACATTTTTCTTGTAAAAAATAGAAGGCATGGAAAACTCAATATCACAATTCCTGATAATTCCACTGGAGGAGTGGATGACAGTGCAGTAGCGCTTTCCACCTATATTGGCACAATAGTCCGAGCTTATACTCCATTTTATGTGCGATCATGGCTAGATGTTCTGCTTGAGATTAAGGAGCACATTCGAAGTCGTGTGCTGGTGAGTTTACTTTGAGAGTACATTTTTTTCACCTATTAAGATGAATTCGACCTCAACTTTGGCCGTAGCGAGGATTCAAGAACTGTGAATGAGTTGATGGCTACACTATTCCAACGTCACAAGGGATTATGTCATGACCACTTCAAGTAGTTTGAAAAGTTGGAAGAGGTTGCGCAGTCCCATTTCCAGCAGATGAAGTTAGACGATTGAAGAAAGTGTTGTGATCTTTTCGCAACTCCAGATTATCAGGTATTCTAGATTTATATCCTTTAATTATTTACATTTATATTTGGGCTATATATTATATGTATATATATTACAATTAACATTCTTAATTAATTCTGTAGCACCTAAGTTCCACGAATGCACAGAATAGATATGCTCTGACTGTCCACCATCATGCCGTTCAAGGTTATTCTACCGTCTTGCTGATAAAATGGTAATTATTAAATTATAAAATTCATTTATTTTCTGATATTCTCTTATTTAAGTACTAACATTATCTTTTTAAAAGTGCTAATGTCGCTTTGTTAGAAACGTGATGATCCTGAAAGCTTTTACCTCATTCATGTCTATGATGCTGCTCACACTAATGAGCTTAGTGAGTGGATGGATCCTGCAGCTACAAATAATTATGTGAGCGGTGTTAATTTTGTTAAATAAATTATGCAACATGTGAATAATTTATTTTTTATTTGTATTTCTTTTAATACATTACTTATTATGTGTTTTCTTTCAAATTGTAGGAAAATTGATGGAGATGCAGTCAGCTTCTGGGAAATCCTCTCCGAGTGACATAGACATATTCACGCAAGTGTTCGGGCCCAAGTCTAGTTTGGTAAGAGGTTTGGGATGATCTTTCAAGTATTCTGGTTCATCCTCCTCAACCTCATCGACTTCACAAATTAATAATCTTACCAAAGATTTAGAAGCTGCGCGGCGCGAGAATGAGTATATGAGGTCGAGATAGCAAGAGTTGGAATCCCTCTTAGAGCGATAGTCTCATTTAGAGATGTGTTTACAGGACCAATAGACAGACCAAGAAGAAAGAATACCTATTGAAGTCCAAGAGCAAGTGCAGTGGGAGATGATGGTGCAAATGAAGTGTGTTATGTCATTGAAACAAGAACCGCGGTGGGTGAGGAAAGAAGAAGAAATGAATTTTTATCAATTTTATTAGTCTATATAACTTTTAATATCTAATTTTAAAACTTTATAAGATATTGTTAGTTGTTAAATGATGGTGTGTAATATGATACAATTGGTATATTTTTTTAATTTTATGTAGTATTTTTGACCAGTACGTTCGAATGTAAATAAAAACGTTCTAATATTAGTTCACATTCTAACAAACTTTTGAACATAATTACACAAAATTATAACATAACGTTGGAACGTAGTTGTCAACGTTCAAACATACTCACCCTCAAATGAACAAAATGTCCAAACGTTTAAACGATTAATGTTCGAAGTAACCTCCGAACGTACCACTTGTGTTCGAAACCTTCTTCGTTAACATTCGAACTAATGTCTGAACGTTATACCTGTTACGTTCGATCATTGGTCCGTTAACGTTCGAACGGAAATTCGAACGTTTATTGCAGTTAACTTCTGAACGTATAAACGTCCGAATGTAAATATGATACGTTCGAACTATAATCAACGAACGTCAACTTCTTTCATTCGAATGTCAATTGGTCGGGTTTACATTCAAAAGTTATATTTGACGTCCGAACGTTACTTTCTGTGACAGATCTCAACCGTCACAAAAAAAGGGAATGTTCGAACGTTACTCCAAACGGAAAATCTCCAACCGTCACTAAAAATATTTTTAGTGACGGTTCAACAGTAAATCGTCACCAATTGTTTTCTGTGATGCACATTAGGTGACGGTCATGGTAACGGTTTCAAACTGTCACCAAATGTCTTTAGTGACGTTTTTGTTATTTTTGGTGACGATTTCCTCTATCACAAAAGACAAATTGTGTTGTAGTACTATTTATTTGTTGGAACCATACCGTTAATGAATGCAACACTTGGTGTAATATCATCAAAAGATAGAATCGTTTGTCTTTATCTCTCACCCATATCTTTATATAGAAAACTATCTTATACATATGGGCCAAATTAAATCTCTTAATATAATACATCAATCTTACATGAAGTTGTCGTAGAAAAGAAGGGAATTAGGTGTTGAAAGAAATTCCTATTCACTTAGTATTAATAATATATAAACATGGGAAAACAAACCTTATTTCTAGATAGTATGTCAGTTATTAGTTGAGCATATCATACTACATACACCATGTTGCACTATGCCCTAGTTAAAACCATGCTTCGACTTCCTGTCAAAGATGCTTTGAAGGTAAGTTGAAATGAACAATTCTTCAAGAAGCGGGAACTGGATTAATATGAAGAGGGTGACTGAAATATTGATCGCCAAAAAAATAGCTGCAATAATAATCCATGTTGTTCCACGAAACGGGTGTCCATGTAGCATAATTAGAAGAATAGCTGAAAAGGATGTCATCATGGCCACAAGTGAGAGGAAAAGAGTGGAAAGACCTATTATCATCTTTTTTGGTAAAGACTTGAGGAAATCATCTTTTGCATAACGTGATATGAGGATTCCCAAAAACATCAAAACTGAAGTTGTCGCAGAAGATAGGGAAAACGCATCGGATATTATAACACTGCAAGAGAAATGGTTTTTTGAGACAAAAAAATTTGTCTCAAAAAACCCCAATTTCGTCCCAAAAAAGAATTGGAGACGAAAAAATTTCATCGCCAATTTGTCTCTAAAAGGCTGTCTCAAAATGTTTTTGGAGACGAAATTTTGGGGAACCAGTCGAAACTGTTCGAAAGGAGATTTTTTTTTTAGACAAACCAATTTCGTCTCAAACATCTGTTCGAATGGAATATTTTTCAGTTTGAACCGACTCGTCCATTCGAACAAAAAAAATTGAATTGAACAAACAACAATATTTGATACTGTTCGAACGAAATGAGTGTTCGAACGAATAATTTTTGTTCGAATGTAAATTACATCCGTTTGAACTATATTACGCGTTCGAATGGCTTATTTGTTGTTCGAATGGTTATGTTTTTATTCGAATGGAATTAGAAATGGTCATTTCTCGTGTTGGATTGGTTATTTACCGTTCGAACGGTATTAATCATACAGAACAGAATTTAATTAATTACAAATACCATATTAGTATTACACAAATTGTAATTCAAACGTCAATTGTTTAAATGTTTTGAAAAAAAATAATACAAAGAAAATGAAAATAAGAATTAATTTTTACAATTGTGGTGGTGGTATAGAGTTTTGTGACATAATTGACTGAAACTGAAGCATAGCCTTTTGTATCTCCATCTCCAGTCTCTTCTGCATGTTCTCTTCTAATCTTGCCTCAAGATCTGCTGCTTGATCTAATCTGGTCAGCAACTCTTTTTCTTTGGACCTCAATCGTTCTATCTCAAGTGTTGCTTCCTCCAGTTCTTTAGTCTTGTCGTCACTCAATCTGGCTCGAGAAGAGGATGATGATGTTGAGGATGGCTTAACGCAACGTCCTAAGCCCCTCAAATATCCAGAACGTGATCCAAGAACTTGAGAAATGATCTGAGCATCGTTGACAGATGATGCATCAGATGGATCCGCAACAGCTTCCTTGAGAGATATCATCTTGTCCTACAAAAACAAAAACATACTAGTTAGTATAAGTAACAAAATATATAATCACAATGGAATTAAAGAAATTTAAACTTACATAATTTGCCTATGCTTCAGGACTGGTCCAAACACCATCACGATTTTTATGTGATTTTGCATACAATTGGGTCAGATCATAGTCAGTAGGACTTTCTTCTTTCTACAAAAAAATATATATATTAGAACTTAAATCAGAAAAGTGTATTAAATATTAATATTTAACGGGGAGTAGAATAACTTACCACTTTGTTAGACAAACGATGAAAAGATTGAGAACCCGCATGATGGTGTATCTTTAAGTTTGATCTATTTGCTTTGTTTACAGTACTCCGTTGCTAAAAAAAAAATTCTATCTATATGTTTAATACATCTATCATATACTATTAAAAAAAGATAACAACGAAATTACCTAATAGGCAGGATCTTCAAACATATCACAAACCTTCTCCCATTCATTTGGTGGCATTGCTTGGAATGGATTTTGGCGCGCCTCTATTGTAGTACTAAACTTTTTATAGTGTGCATGGCATCGACCTTTGTACTTCCGAAATGCATTCAACATTAGCTCCTCAACCGTTAATCGATCCTCTCGACGGCCAAAATTAAGCTCAAACTCATCCTTTCAATAATTATAAACAATTAGTATAAATACAAAATATCCAAAAAGTAACATGAATAAGACTTAGTTACTTGAGATGTAGCTTATTACCAAGCAACGATTTTTGATGTGGTCTTTCACATCTTGGGGAACTTTAGACCAAGAGGATGTAGCAATTGGTGCATACGTGCGAGTAAGCGTACCAACAAAAGAAGCAAGCCACGCTGCTGAATCTCCGGAGCCACCGGTGTGATAATCAGGAATATCAACTTTAATTTTACCAACTTTTCTTACTTTCTCTATGCAGACACCCCTCGTAGTACTTCTACCTCGGCGCTGGTTTACAACAGCTATATATACAATAATTAAAGCAAGTATTTTAATTAAATAATTTTATTTTATAGATATATTACTTAAATTGAGCATAAACTGTAATATTTAATTTGATAAAATACCTTTTTTTGAGTCTGGTAGTGTGGGCTCATTGTTCATGGCAGGTGAACCACACGGGGAGTCAGTAATGGATGGGGATGGCACACGTGTTGCTTTACGTTAGGAGGCATATCTATTTAAAATTGTAACAAATTATTATTCAAACAAGTGTTACGAATATTTATAAGAATAATACTTACAAAAATTTATATTTGAAATTCATTCACTATCCGTTTTGCTAGACCAGTCGCCCTCATCCTCGCTAGACACTTCAGTTGATTCATCGTCTTCCAATATTTCACCCTCAATTACTTCGGGTTGAACATCTTCTCTACGCAATGGAACCATATCATATTGGCTGAGATCAACAAATAGATTGATGCCTATTTCGTTTTCTTGATATGCTTCTTCATTTGCTGGACTATCAACTTCTTCTGAAGGTTCGTCTGTCTCTGGAATAGTATCATATACATTTCTTGGTGCAAACCTCTCCACTACCCGCCAGGGGTTTCCATACTCCGGATCATCTAAATAAAAAACTTGATTCGCTTGGCAAGCGAGAACGAAGGGATCGTCCTCATACCATGTGCGAGATGTATTGACACTAACAAAATAATCATCGTTACGCACTCCAAACCTAGGATTTGAGACATCCCACCAATTACATTTAAACAACCAGACCATATATCCTCCCACGTATTTCAACACTATAATATCTTTCACAATTCCATAGAAGTCAATGTTATCATCCCCATGACTTCCTTCGACTACAACCCCACAATTTTGAGTTTTCCTATATCGTTCTCTATCAGCTGTATGAAATCTATATCCACGCACCAAACATCCTGAGTACTGGATGGCCCGCCTAGACGGACCACATGCCAGAGCATACAGTTCTGGTGAAATTTCTTCTGAATTTTCACCATATTTCGATACAACCTACATCAATAAATATTATTATTAAAAAAAAATAATAGAGTTTAGTGGTATGAAATTCGTATTATAAAATAGAACTTTACAATAATACCGTATGTTCAAACCATGAAGCAAATTCCTCTTCATGCGTCTTTTCTAGGTCAGTTACACCATTCGTGCGAAGTAGTTCTATATGTTCACTGCGCATGTTCGTGTGAATGGTTAATTTGTAGCAAAGAAAAATGTTATATTATTATACATGATTAATTTAGAGGATCATCACTAACCTCAAATAGTGGTCAATCTCTGCACAGTTATTCAAGACATACCATCGAGCTCTTTCAAACTCTCGTCCACATAGGTCGTAGCCCCCTTGTGCGCCTATGGGACGTACTGTCTGGGAAAATACGGTAAATGTCGATGAGACTCCCATCTCTCTTCCACCTTCATAATTTCGGTCTGGTCTTGTAAATCTAGTATCAACCCCCCGGAAATACATTGAACAAAAGGTATGCCACTCATTATCAATATATGACTCAGCAATCGAACCCTCTGGACGAGCTTTATTCCCCACAGATCGCTTCAATTTTCCCAAAAAACGTTCAATAGGATACATCCATCTATACTGAACCGGACCAGCAATTAAAGCCTCACGAGGTAGGTGCACAGCCAAATGAACCATTACATCAAAGAATGAAGGCGGGTACAAACTTTCTAATTTGCACAATATTACTGCAATGTCAGCTTCCATTTTTAACAATTCATCGACTTTCAACGTTCTACTACAAATGTCTCTGAAAAATCTCCCTAATTCTGTGAGAGCTGTACGAACATCTCGAGTAAGCTTTCCACGCACACCAACCAGCAACAGATGCTGCAAAAATACATGACAGTCATGACTTTTAAGACTAGTTATCTTCCAATCATGTGTTTGAACACATCTTGACATGTTTGAAGCATAACCATTGGGTAATTTGATTGTCATGAACCAATCACAAAATTTCTTTCTCTCATCATTTGAGAGTGTATACCATCCAATGGGCATATATGCTGGCTACCCATTATCTTGCAAATGCAACTCCGGTCTTATCCCCAACTCTTTCAAGTCTTTACGAGAGTTAGCTGTATCTTTTGTCTTCCCTTCTATTGACATCAGAGTGCCCAATATATTCTCACATATATTCTTTTTAATGTGCATAACATCTAGATTGTGGCGCAGTGTCAATGTAGACTAGTATGGTAACTCAAAGAAAATACTTTTTTTTTGTCCAATTCAACTCCACTGCTTGTCGTTTTCTCTTTCAAACTCTGGTATCTTTCCCAAATCTGTTTTCTGAAACATCCCCCAACTGCACAATAATATCAATCCCAGACAACTTTGGCAGTGATAACCTACGCTCAACCTTTCCATCAAACATAGCTCTATTTGAACGCCATCTATGATCATGTGGTAAATAACGACGATGTCCCATAAAACATAATTTCCTACCATGACTCAACCACTGAGACTGTGTATCTTTATTACAAACAGGACAAGCCATTTTACCTTTTGTGCTCCATCCAGACAAATTTCCATATGCTGGAAAATCATTTATTGTCCACATCACTGCAGCATGCATCTTGAATTCCCCCGACGAAGCGGCATCATATGTACTGACACCCATATTCCACAACTCTTTCAACTCTGCAATCAATGGTTGCAGATATACATCTAATTCGTTCCCTGGTGACCTTGGCCCTGGTATCAATAGAGTCATCATAAAATAAGGATCCTTCATACACTTCCAAGGTGGCAAGTTATAGGGCATTAATATGACAGGCCAAGTACTATGAGAAGTGCTCATGTTGCCAAACGGATTAAAACCATCCGTTGCTAAACCAAGACGTACATTG
>QEOT01009642.1:491468-523980 GCA_003123785.1 Pterocarya stenoptera
AGATTCCAATTCACATATATTATGTTCGAACGGGTATTATAGCATTCGAACGGTACTAGCCCAGATTTCAAACACGAAACAGAGAGCAATTCCTTGTCCAGAAAATAAAATTTTCACTACATTATTCTCATAAGATGCATATTAGAATAGGTTACATTGTAAATGGGATTGTAGAAACACAAATATACCAAAATAGCTTAACATATGTTATTAAAAACTATAAATTATCAAAAACCTAAAAATTAGAAATATTACCTCAAATTTAAGCAATTCAAGTCAAACCCCAATATACAATACCTACAATGCCATAAAACACAATATGGCATAACCCTAAACTATGCCCAATAAACCAACTTGTTATGAAAATCGGAATACAAAAAAAAATTCCAAAATGTATTACTTCCTTTTATAAACCCAAGCTTTCTCTCAAGAATCCCTTCTCCTGCAGGCCAAGCGTGTTCCTCTATCTCTCCACAGCTCTCTCTCACTCCACAAGTCTCTCAAAATTTCGCACAAAATGAAAATGAACTGGAGGTTGGGGTATTTGAATCTGTGAAGTCACGTTCGAACGAGAATATTACTCATTCGAACACGAAAATTTCAAATTGCGCCAAATTTTACCGCGATTTAATTTTTGTTCGAACGCGAAAGTTAATAGTTCGAACAAAAAAATAGAATATTTCTTGGCATATTCTTCAAATGCCCAGAAGATGAAAAGATATTTTCGTTCGAATGAGAAATTTTTTGGTTCGAACAAATTGATATTCAGAGTATTTGGCGCGAAGTTTCCCACCAAACACATTTCACGAGATAAAATCGTTCGAACGGTACTTTATTCGTTCGAACTAAAAATTATATTATTATGCTTATAAATGATCGCATATAGATAATAATAAAGTATTTTAATTTATAGCAACTATTTTATTTCTAATCTAGAGTATATACTATTTGGTATTTTATATCCAAAGTCTAACTTTTTTAGATTTCTTTTACATCAAATATTTAACACTTTTAAATATTTTAAACAAAAGAAAAAAAAATTAAATAAAAAAATCTTTCCCCAATTGGGCAAAAAAGAGGAAAGCCCAAAACGGGCTCCCTAATATTTTTCTATTAATATATACTACTTATACAATACTACACTATAGTCAGAGGCAGAACTAGGATTTGGTGTCTGGGGGGTGATCGGCAAAGTGTGTGGTATGTGTCATAAGTAATTATACAATTTTATATGTAATTGTATAAGTGATTTTAATAACTACTAAATTCTTCACAAAAGAAAATATTAGTGATTGTAATTGTGCATACTCCCTGTGTATAACTAAACTAATATAACTATTAGTATAACTATATAATAGTATTAGTATAAAGTATTAGACTATTAGTAGTAGTATAGGCTATAGGCCATAGCTATATATTAGTAATATTAGTAATTTAGTATACGTATAATTGTATAAGTATAACTATAGTCTATAGTCTATACTTGTAACTATACTAAATCATTATAACTTATACTAATATATAATATAGTTATAATTGCTTATAAATTTATAACTTATATTTAATCACTATAATATAGTATAACTAAACTAATATAACAACTAATATAACCATTAGTATAACTATATAAATATATAATAGTATTAATAATTTAATAGTCTATACTTAATTATAATATAGTATAATTATATATAAAAAAATATAAAAAATATATAGAAATATATTCGGTCCGGTCCGGTCTGAAAAACAACTGGACCGTGGACCGGACCGAATTCATTCGGTCCAAAATGACCGGTCTGGTCCGGTTTTCTCGGTCCGGACCGACCGATGCTCACCCCTAGTAACTAAGATATAATATAGTACTTATTGTACTAGGCTACTATAACTAATAAGTACTATATACATATTAATTATATTAACTTGTATCTTAAAATATTATAATACTATTATTAGTATTATTTTTTATACTTTTGTACTTTATAATATTAGTATATTGTATATTAGTATAGAAATATAATTACAAATTATATTGGAATAATAACCGTTCGAACGAATACCCTATTCCATTCGAATGGTTAGTATCCATTCGAATGGGTTAATATCCCGTTCGAACGAGACGTCACTGTCATTATATGCCCAGTTCGATTCGAATCAAACCCATTTGAACCCTCACCGCCGAGAGCCTCCGAGTCGCCCCGTGAATCTCCGCCGCCACAAACGCCACTCAACCGCCGTATGAACAACGCATTTGAACTTCTAAGAGGTATGGGCCAACTCTCCAAATCTATTGGTTAGTTTATTTTCGAAAACTTAGTTTTGTTTGGGATGGGGGATTTTGGATTCGAAATCCCCCCATTTTGGTTTAGTTGATTCGATTAACAAGTTTTTAATCGGTAGAAATGATTCAGATTCACTCCTACATCATTTCTACCGATTAAAACATTGGATAATGCTACATGTCCTGCTCTTTCATCCCGTTTTCACTTCCCGTTTGACGTGGTGCCTCCACGTTGCACTGCTTTTTTTTTTTTTTTTTTTTTTTTTTTTTTTTTTNTCGACTTCACCCCCAACCCCCATCTCCCCTCCCCTCCATCTCATCTCAAAGGAATCTCCAAGTTAATTTTTTTTAAAAAATTAGTTTTAACTTTTAAGCCCTCAACTTTGTTGGATTTTAGCCTCTTTTTATTTATTTGTTTGTTTGTTTCTCCATGGAGAACGAGTTCTTTCAAAATGACGAGGGACTTGATTGGAAAGCTGGGAAACATTGGCAACTCCGGTGGAAATAACAGGGCCAACACTTCTTGTTCTAGTACACCTCTGGATTCTCCTCCTAAGCCAAACGTGCCTAGGACGGATCACTTGATAAAAGAAAACTTACACAGTTTGGGAAAATCAATGCCTTTGAGTTCTAGTGTGGCAAATTTATTAGTGGAAACTGAGAGCCACTCCCGAGTTTCAAGTAGTCCTTCTCTGAAAGCAGTCGGATCTCAAATGGGTAGCCAAGAATCCACAATATTTGAACAATGATCTCTACAATTTTTTCTTTGTTTCTCTGGAGAGGGGAAACTGAGGTAAAATATATATATATATATTTACCTTGTGCCGGTAGGAGATGGAGGAGAGGGGAGGCGAACAAAGTTGAGGGCTTAAAACTGAGGTTAAAAAAAAAAAAAAAAAGAAGATTAACTTGAAGATTTCCTTCTGAGATGGAGGGGAGGGGAGGGGAGGGGAGGGGAGATGGGGCTGGGGCTGGGGCCGAAGTCGAGCGATGGTTGGGGAGAAGGAGACCAAGCTTGGGGATGTGTATCAGCCAAAAAATATAAATTAAAAGCAGTGCAACGTGGAGGGCCAAGTCAAACGGGAAGGAGAAACGGGATAAACGAGCGGGACGTGTAGCATTATCCTAAAACATATAGTTTTGGTGTAGATGAGAGTTTCGGCCATGGCTGAGTCGACTCAGCCATGGCTGTTTGGCTTCGATCTCGTTCTAACGGATTTTATTCCATTCGAACGCGAAGTTGCCAAACAGATTTATTTCTGTTCGAACAAAAAAATATAGTTCGAACGAGTAATAATTGCCAGTTCGATATAACAGAATCTTCCACTCGAATAGTTTTATATGTTTCGTTCGAACTAGTTATTTCAATTCAGTTCAATATAGTTTAATTTTTCAATAATGTATTTTAAATATAATATTTATAAGTATATACTTAATTTTCTTGTGCTTAAACAGTATACTAATGGCATCTAGCGGAAAAAAACGTGCAAGAGATTAGGTCAGTGAAAGTAGCACTGGACCAGCTCATGCTCAGGAGTCGAGGCCTATACTCGTCGAGCGTCAGATCATTTTGTTTGACTTCTCAGATCTTTCATGGGAGGGATGGAGCATAGAGTCCATCTTCACCGAGCGAGGATGGGTACCGATCTGTCAGCAGCAGGGGACTGCATACCGAGAGATGGTCGGTGAGTTTTACCGTGCCATGGGAGAGCAGAGTCCTGATGCTCTCTTCTACACTTTATCAGTCCGGGGAGTGAGTATTAATTTCTCTCCCCGTATTATTGCTGAGTTCCTTAACATCCGGCGCGAGGTCGGTGCATATCCTGGAACGGCCACATCAGGACGAGCGGCTGCAGTACCATCTGATTCAGACACACCGGCCGCATCCTCCACAGTAGCCCCGAATGTAGAACTGCATGACAATGACGATAGTAGTGAGGATGAGGATCTACCTGATGATGGTCTCACAGACGATCAGGTGCGTGATCTAGTGCGAGACCCTTCGGCTCCTCCATATGATGGGAGCAAGGTGATCCGACAGGCCAACTGTAAAGCATTTTTTAGAATGCTTAACTTGATTATTGGCTATAACATCGACCCAAAAAAACACAAGACTGATTTCGGGATCGATCGAGCCAGATTTTTGTTGCTGATAGTGCGGGGGGACCCCATTGATCTGGCCTTGTATTTCTTCTACCGCATTCGATCGAAGTCACGCTATGTAAGTGGAGGTAGTCTACCATTTGCACTACTAATATCTAACCTCCTACTCCGATCAGGGGTTACAGTGTCTGCAACTAAGCGGAGGTCGCCACAGATGGGGCCCCTTAACAAGATCACATTCAGCAAGAGCGATGGGCACTTGCGGAAGACTGGAACAAGACAACCTAGTGCCCCGCCCACCGATCCAGCTTCTACTACTACTGCCGCTGTTGAGAGACAGCCTCCTGAGGCTACTTTGGATCAGGTACGAGCTCTATTTGTTGAGTTCGTTGAGCCCATCATGGAGAAGCTTAGGGATTTGGATGGACAGATTAAAATGTTACGAGAGGATGTTGATCTGCTTAGCAGCAAATAATCGTTTTAGTTATTATTTTACTTTTTTATGTTGTATTGAACATTATATAGTTGAGATGTAATTAATGAATGGTTTTTATTTCTCGTGTTTGCTATTTTATTTATTTTTTTCATTTTACTTGTCGTTCATGATAATATAAAAAATGATACTATCTTTAAAGTTATATTTATATAATTTAACATAAAAGAAATTACTTTCCCCGGAAAAACAAAATTAAAAATATATGTACAAATTAATGATGATAAACAAATTAATGGAAAAAAGGTCTGTTCGAAGCAATAAATTTAAGTTCGTACGGTTATTAACTTGTCCCGGGAAAACAAAATTAATTTCCCGCCAATATTAATTATTGAACAGACATTAATTGGTTGTTCGAATATTTTTTTTTCCGTTCGAACGTTTTTTCTTTTTTGAGACGATTTGTTTCGTCATAAAATATTCCGTTCGAATGGATATTTTTCTGTTCGAACGAATTTTGTATCTCAGGCAGTTTTAGAGACGAAATTTAGTTCGTCCCTAACTAATTTTATCCCTAAAAATCAAATTTCTTGTAGTGTAAAGAGCTTAAACAACTCATCATTTAAGAGCAATGGCAATCCTGTGTTTTGGTCAATCCCCCTTGGAAAGGTAATCGCTGCAGCAAACATGATTGTAATAATGAGTGCACTGACCACCGTACAGGACGTCGATGTGTCCTTCATCCACCTCTCTCCCTCTTTCTTCAACTCCATGTGATTCTTCTTAAACAATTGTTGGGGAGTCAAATCATCCTTGTTGGTAGCTTCAGTTAGCGTACGAGGGACAATACTCTCTAACTCCTGCATTTGGTAACTTCAATCTTAGTAGGAAAGGTTATCGAAATGTATATATAGGACATACATGTGTGTGTGATGATCAAAGACAATATTTTCCTCATAACTTATTAATCATGGAAGAGAGGAAACCCAAACATTCAAGTAAATAGTTCCAAAATAGTCTCAATCTAACTTTTATTAATAGATAAATCTAAAATCAAGACTTGGTGTAGATATATAATTTATTCACACGTTCTTTGAGCACGTGAGAAGTAAATATGTTTTGTTAAATCCGAGTACTATTGAAAAAGTACGTGTACGTTTCTCACGTAATCAAATAACAAGCGGTGGGTTTATAGATCATTAGGACGTTGGACGGACTTCTAGGTTGGAGAAAAACTCTACCAAGAAACATAAAGTGAAAGAGATGACCTTAAACCACTGTAGTTCTCTTTGCATCTGCAATGCTGCACCTGGTATGCGATCAAGCACCGTAGAATCTCCAAACATCCCGGACATATGTAACATGCAGTTCTGATCGTCATCTTTAAAATTGATCAGAGCTTTCTTCAAGTGAAGCATAAATATAATGTTAAAGATTTCAGACCGACGATGCAGAATGGCAAGCATAAATATATTTCTATAATTTTCATCGGTCTCCCATTGAAGCTCGAGATCCGCTTTTAGCATCTCAACAACAATCTCAACAATCCCATTCTTCACAGCACTCGTGATGGCTTCATTAACACAACAATCTTCCCTTTGTTTATGACTTAGTTAGGACTTGTAACTTTTGTCGTTGACAAGGCTAGGGTATGACTAAAGGATAGAGTTGAACAAAAACTGCATGGAATATTAAAGGATATATATAACAAATGTATATACCGCTAATTTAGTCTGCGACAAGTTTTCATATATTGATTATAGTGCAACAATATATAGTTATACTAGTTCATACGAGGGACAAATATCCTCTCCTGAAAAGTGGGCCAAACCCCCACACCCTAAAGGCCCATGAACCCAAGATCACAAGCTCACCTAACGAGGAATCAAGGTCATAACCGATAGACACGCTGATGTAGAATTCCGGTCTAAAACCATCGATGATTAATAATGAATTAATGACGTAATAGAAAGGATTACTGCGAACCATCCCCAGTGAGATAACTACCTGGATTACTCGCCCAGGATATTAATTATGCCCGGCATGGCATCAGATTTGAAGTACTAATAACCCGCAATCCCACCAAAATCGGAGTGGATCACGTCATTAGGCAAGTTACACCAATTAAACATTTAGTCAATATATATATATATATGGGGGTCAAAGCTGTAACAAGTCCCATAGATTGACAGTGAATAAAAATGAAATATCCCACTTCGAGGGTGAGAAAACCTCCAAAGAATTAAGAAGAAAGAAGAAGAAGATGAATGAAAAGTTCTATTACTTTCTGATTGAGAACTAACGAGAGCCCTAGGCTCGTTACTTAAACCTGAAGACCCTTATTGGGCCAAAACATCAAACAACAATGAATAGAAAATTCCTCTTAAGGGCTCAAACCCATTACCATCTACAATTACAGTCCAACTAAATAGCAAAAGATAGACTAGAGAAAAAGATTTATAAAAACAAGCTATGAAGTGGCCCATGGGCCCTATTGTTGTTGTCAAATGGACTGGCTCTTGTAAACAGAAGTGTAACAAACCCTTCCCCTTCAAAGCACCTTGTCCACAAGGTGTGGTTTGGCTGCCTAACTGAAAATTATTAACTTCCAGCTCATCATCAGTGATCCAATCAAAATTTCCATCTCCCACACCATGTATTGCAAGGCCCATGCAAATAATGTTGAAGGAAACAACATATTGAGAGGAAATTTGATCAAAAACCTCTTTTGCAAACTCCTCCTTGCCAGCTTTCTCAAACCTTGACAAAATGGTGGTTTAAGTACATACATCAGGCTTAACCCCCTTCTCCCTCATTTGGTTTTTGAGATCCATAGATTCCTCTATCAAACCAACTCTAGCATAAGCTGATATCAATGAATTGTAAGTCTCTATACTAGGAGAAATGCCACTAATTTCCATCCCTCTCAACACTTCCAACATGTAACTATGAGATATTACTGCCATTGAAGCTAAAGTGATACCCTCCCGACTGTGGATCTCACGAACAATCAATATTGGCACTCTAACAGTCTCAAGTGAGATATTTGGGTTGTATGAAGCATTAATAAAATGGAAATTAGTACAAGTGAGGGCTATCTCACGTAGAGTTTCATCACTAATGCATGAGCACTTTTACCTGTCTACAGAATCCAACTGAGGGCTTGAATTTGCTGCTGAACGAATTGTAGCATCTGAAAACTCATGGTAAGAGCCTATATCAAGCTTGCTCAGAAGAGGGCAATTTAGCTTAGCCCGAGCCATGTTATTATGCTTTAAGGACATAGTTTCAAGTGGTGGGCACCTGATGGATACACGTTTCACCCAACACTTATTTAGTTGAAGATGACGTAAGCTACCATGGTTGATAAGTATTTCTTGAATGCCATTACCCAGAGTAGCATCACTTATACTCAATCTCTTTAACAAATAACAAGTAGCCAAAGCAAGGAAAAAATTATCCCCAAGTTGCCCTCTCCCTAATGTTAAAACCTCCAGATTTCTTAATGAAGAGGTTGTTTCCATAACAAGCTGGTGAATAGCAAGAGCACCCGAAATATTAATTTTTGTTGCCTTTGGATACCTTCGACACATATCCTCAAATTCTTCATGAGCACTAGCTGCTCGCCACTGCCTAAACACTCTAATCACTCGGCAAAGATTGATGTGGTCCCAGATAGAGAAAACCAAACTGAGCCATTTCTTTATAACATCCATTCCAACTTCTGAGTATTCTGTTTCTAAACAGCCACTCTCATCTCCTTCCTCACCTTTCCCATCACTAGATCCAGAAGCATTCTTATCACCAGCATCAAAATTAACATGTATTTCACCATCCTCTTTAAGATCAAGTTATCAACATCAAAATAAAAAAGGTGAAAAACATTATTCAGAGTTTTGTTCACCCAATGATTCCCCACAATTTCTTTTCCCTTTCCTCTATCATATTCTTCTATCAAATGATATTCTTCAAGTTTTAGTAGATTTATCCCATACCCCCCAAAAAAGGCCCTAAGTGACATTTCATCGAGCAACTGAGATGCATTATCCCTGCCTTCTAGCATTTGCAAGCACATAAAATTTCTCCACTCTTTACCACCAGAGATTACAGGAGAAACACCAATAACTTCAGATTTCTCTAAAATATTTCCAATGTTGGTAAAATAATTTTCACAAAATTTCTCAACCAACCTATAATATTTGTTTGGATACTAATTGAGATTTGAAATAGAAATAGGTACCAACATATTCATGGAGCTTCTCATTTGTACCTCACCACAATCACCAAGAATATCGTCATCCCCCTTCACTGCTTCAAATAAGCTATTGACAGCACCACATTCTCCATACAAATACCTTAGGAAACTGAAGCTAAACAAAGGCATGCCTGCAAGTGCAAAGAGCTTCTGCTCATATCCTTGAAGTTGCTGGTCGACAGCTTCAAATACCTCCACAGGTGATCCCCAATCAGATGTTGGGTTCCAAGACTTTTTGAATCGACCCCACGTCTTGATTTGTCCACAAGCATCTTGATGATGGGCTCCAGGAATGTTTGCATAAACGAAGAAATGCCTGGTATCTCTTTGTTGGATCTCTTGGATCTACGTTGTGCTCAGGATAAAGCCTGATCTGGTTCCCAAGCTGCGTGAAGATGTCCTGCAGCTTGTTGACTATGGGGATCACTGAATGGAAGTGGATTTCTCGGTCGTTGCTGCTGTTACTACCAGTTATAAATACCATGGCATCGACATGGTAAACGGAGTGAGACGATTTGAGGGTTGTTTCTGATTGGAGAGCCAAAGGTAGAGAGGAAACAAGTGAGGGAAAGAAGACAAGAAATAGAAGAAACATTGTTGGTTTTTTGGATTCCAGGTGACAGAGATTGAAACAGAGGTTAGAGAAGAAGAATTGTGAGGGTAAGAAATGGAGACCACCGGGATCAAATTTCCATCTCGTATCTAGATCCATCCTGATGGTTTTTCCTTCTCTGATAATTTTATGGCCATTGCTTGGAAATTTGAGTGATGGAAATTATTTCTGGAATGAAAGATGAAATTATTTCTGGAAAGTGATGGAAATGAAAATCGGTGAGGGAAATTTGAGTGTTGGAAAGTTAATTTCGGACGTGCAAGACAATATCTGGGAAAATGAATTTCGACGAGATGACCATCGGTTTGATCTTCCTCTTCTTGCAACGCACGGAGCTCTTGCTCCAGATAGGTAACTCTTCGTTGACGTTGTTCCTGAAGCTCTCAAAGTTGTTTTCGACATCTTTGAACGTCTGCAAAATAACTTCAAAATGTTATTGCGACTGCTCGACCATCTCTTTAATTTTGAACAATGAGGAGATAATTTCTTCCATTTTCATGGATCGATGAAGTAGCTGTCAAGGAAAACCTGGCTCTGATACCACTTGTAACAAGTCCCATAAATTGACAGTGAATAAAAATGAAATATCCCACTTCGAGGGTGAGAAAACCTCTAACAGAATTCAGAAGAAAGAAGAAGAAGATGAATGAAAAGTTCTATTACTTTCTGATTGGTTCTTTACTTTCTGATTGAGAACCAACGAGAGCCCTAGGCTCGTTACTTAAACCTGAAGACCCTTATTGGGCCAAAACATCAAACAACAATGAATAGAAAATTCCTCTTAAGGGCTCAAGCCCATTACCATCTACAATTACAGTCCAGCTAAATAGCAAAAGATAGATTAGAGAAAAAGATTTATAAAAACAAGCTATGAAGTGGCCCATGGGTCCTATTGTCGATGTCAAATGGACTGGCTCTTGTTTATAAACAGAAGTGTAACAAAAGCACACGGCAAAGGTAACAACTGAACCATCCCTGAATTGGAATATCCTAAACATTTTTGCTGCTTTAGACATCGGAGTTATCTCATACCACACTGAACTGTACCCCCTTGTTGTTTTCTTGGTACAAGTCATTGAAGCCATTATAAGTAGGAGTGCGAAACACGTTGGTAACACATACAATTAAAATATGTAAAATAAGTACATCAACAATTAAATGAAAGAAACAGAACGGGATAAATCCTCATGTGCTAAAGTTGATCATTTTGGTAAAAAAATTCCGATCGAAATTGCTCTATTGAATAAATTTCGTGTAACAAATTAATACCTCCATTTGCGTAAAATTGGAACAATGGCAGAACGTGGTAACTTTAAGAAATACCTCTGCATATCTCGGCAATAAACATATATAATTCAGAGCTTTGAAGAAATATTTCTTCAACGGGCCTGCGGTAATAATACCTTTTCATTTCAAAAAGCAGACCCGAAAGAACCCAAAATAAATTGGATTTAGATCTCTTAGAATTCAAGAAAAAACTTCAAAAACCCCAAATCCAAATAAAGTTAATAAACCAACAGCATGAGCAAATCATCATGGCTAGCTAAATTAAACAGGACCAGCAATATTGCACAAACCCAAATCAAAACAACATTCAACAAGAATGGCATAAAGGAATATGATTTGGCCAATCACTATTTAGCAAAGTCAGACTAAACATATCAAAAATACCTTGTATTAATGGCTGAAACTCTCCAAAACAAAATGCCACTACCGGGTCCATACTACTCTCTTACAACTATACGTGAAATGAAAATTAATTTTATAAAATGAAAATTAATTTTTAATAAAGTTATTATATGCTTGTATTAATTAATATATATATATAATAAATTGTAAATAAGTGTAGGTGCATACTATGTTTGAAATAATTATTAGGCTACGAATCATGTACTCATCATGTTAACTCTTACCGAAATTTCTACTAGCTACGGCCTACACGCAAAGTTTAGCACCGATATTCATGCCTTCCTGATTTGATTGCATCAGAACTGCCTGCGGAGTTTCCGAAAACAAAAACCGGGCCATATCTTCTTGCCCAAAATACATAGCCATATCAACTGGAAGATATTCTTTATGAGTTCCAATGGCTAATAATTTCTTGTTCTTCCGAAGCATGCACCTCACCTGTTCATCTCTGCCACGTACTCCCGCCGACATTAGAGCAGTGAAACTATCGTCATCTTGAATTTCCAAGTCTTTTGTCGACATTAGCTTCACCAACTCCTTCACTATCATGTGATCATGTCCGAAAGCAACAGCAATGTGAAGAGCCGTCTCCCCCATGGACGTGATTTTTGCCCTCACGAGTTCCTTTTGATTATCCAGATCTAATGTTGGTGCAATAATCCTCAAGGGCCAACCTCACGTCAACGTCCAAGAAGGAATTAAGATGCAAACAGAATCGCTCTGTTAATGCAATCTCTTCATTCAAATTCAATATTGAATAAAAAATCAGCAACTGCCTTCTTTGCTCCATTATTCTCATATTTAAAGGATTACATAGGTTGCTATAAATCTGGAAATAAAATAGGAAAGGATTGCAAACATAGCAATAGAGTCTTACGGAAATAAAATAGGAAAGAACTAAACAACAGAATTTTGAAAATAAAGATAAGAGTTGATGAGAATTATAGCAGCTGGATAAGTTCCGTCCTCCATGATTCCTCCATGATTCAAGGAGCAGTTTCCGCCCGGGAACCGTGCTGTCCATTTGCATCAATTGCCGGCCACTCGGAAGAACTTGACTCCGGCAAGTTTTGAAGAACATAGGCAGCAAATAAGTCTGGGTGAAGTCGGTTAGCTTGTAACCAAACGGAATCAGATGGAGGACGATTTTTCCATTGTATTAAAAACTTGTAATAACCTCCGCGCCGAGTGGTAACAAACTGGTGATCGAGTATCGCGGATTTCATCCCTTGGGGCTGTATTCTTAGGAACACGAATAACTGTATCTTGTTGTGTAGTTACATCTGTGGCTGCTGGTACTGGTTCCTCCGGACCATGAAACTGAGTGAGGTCTTCAATGTTAAAAACAGGACTGATTATGTAGTCAGCAGGTAACTCAATGACATAGGCGTTAGGACCCAACTTCTTGGCCACCTTAAAAGGTCATGCACGTCTAGCATGTAGCTTGGTGAAACTCCCAGGAGGAAAACGTTCAGGCCTTAGGCGGATAAGTACCATATCGCCAACTTGAAATTGCCTGTCTTTCCGCCTAGTATTTGCAGAGGTGGAATATGCTTCCGTGCTGAGGGTCAGATGCCTTTTGACTTCTTCATGGATGTCCTTCATGTAACTAGAGAAATCCAACGCAGCTTCGCTGGGTCTAACAAGCATGGTTAGAGAGTGGAGGTCCAACGGGGTGTGGGGGCGAAAACCATGTACCACTTCAAAGGGTGTGCAACCAGTGGAACGATTAACATTGTTGTTGAAAGCAAACTCTGCCTGTGGTAGCACGAAATCCCAGCTTGTTGCATGGTCTGCTACCAAACACCTCAATAAGTTTCCCAAGCTCCGGTTGGTCACTTCGGTTTGGCCATCGGTTTGGGGATGGAATGCACTGGAAAACAGTAGCTTCGTCCCCATTTTTGCCCACAAAGTTTTCCAAAAATAACTCATGAATTTAACATCACAGTCGTATACTATGGTGGATGGAACACCATGCAATCGAATCACTTCCTGCAAAAATAATGCCGCTGTTTTAGAAGCATCATAAGCTTTGTGACAAGGAATAAAATGAGCCATTTTCGAAAAACGATCCACAACCACCATTATGGAATCATGCTGCCGTAATGTCTTGGGCAATCCAAGCATAAAATCCATACTAATGTGCTACCAAGGTCTATTTGGAATTGGAAGGAGGGTATAAAGACCTGCTTGCTGCTTGGTGCCTTTATTTATTTGACAGATCCGACAACAGCCTACTACTTTATGCATGTCGCGACATAGTCGAGGCCAATAGAACAGATCGGAGACTATAGCAAATGTCTTATCAACACCGAAATGCCTTGCTAAGCCCCCTCCATGAAGCTCCGAAATCACAAACTCCTTAAAAGAACCACACGGAATGCATAGTCGACTACCGTTGAACAAAAAGCCATCTTTGATTGAGAATTCACTCTTAGCTGCATCCGCATCATTCATGAGCTTACTTAGCAAGTGTGGCCGTCTGCTTAAGGCGTCGGCTACTTTGTTTTCAGTTCCAGACTTATGCTTGATGACAAAGTCGAATTGCTGCAGATATCCATCCATCGAGCATGCCATGCGTTCAACTTACTTTGGGCATTCAAATGTTTTAATGAATCATGGTCAGTATAGAGAATGAATTCTCTATGAATCAAATAAGGGCGCCAATGTTTAAGAGTTTGAACCAAAGCATAAAACTCCATATCATACGCTGAATACCGTCGATGGGCCTCATTGAGTTTTTCACTATAGAAGGCGATAGGATGACTTTCTTGGCTGGGTACTCCTCCCACACCTACATGCGAGGCATCACATGCAACTTCAAATATTTTGGAAAAGTCTGGGAGCTTCAGAATGTGTGCTTCTCCCATTTTTGTCTTGATCTCAGTGAATGCCTTATCGCCAGCTGCAGTCCACATAAAAGCCTTGGACTTCAAACACTCGGTGATGGGGGCCATGATGGTACTGAAATTCCAAATAAAACGCCGATAAAATGTGGCTAACCCATGGAAGCTGCGCACTTCAAAAAAATTGCGAGGGGCAGGCCAACTTTTGATTGCTTGAACCTTGGTGGGATCGGCTTCAACCCCTGATCTGAGATAATGAACCCCAGAAAATACACCCGCTTCTTCATAAAAGAACACTTGCCATGGTTCACATAAAGCTACTCTCTTTTTAGTGTCTCTAGGACCTGCTGCACATGGTCTAAATGGTCCTACAAACATTGGCTAAAAATCAAAATGTCATCAAAATAGACGACTACGAATTTTCCCAAGAAAGGTTTGAGTGCCTGCATCATGACACGCATAAATGTGCTTGGCGCGTTGGTTAGTCCGAAGGGCATGACCAACCACTCAAATAAGCCATCTTTTGTTTTGAATGCCGTCTTCCACTCATCTCCGGGACGGATTCGAATTTGATGATACTCGCTACGAAGATCAATTTTTGTAAAAATGGATGCTCCACTCAATAAGTCTAGCATGTCGTCAAGCCGGGGAATAGGAAAATGGTACTTCACCGTTATTTTGTTAATTGCTCAGCTATCGACGCACATCCTCCAAGTATTATCCTTCTTGGGTGTAAGTAGAACTGACACAACTGGGAAGGTCGGTTGCTCCCAAGTGTTCTACATCTTCGCCGTCACTTTCTTCGTACTCCTCTTCCTCAACCCTTTCATCTCCATCAAACATTCTAATTTCTTTTTCACACACAAAAGCTATTTTTTTTTTCTCTTGTGGGATAAACAACAGCAAAGTGACCAAACCCCTTGCACTTGTAACACTGGGGCCCTTCACCTATCACCTTGGCCTTGCCTTTTTGGTCGCCCACCACAAAGTTCCTGAATTGATTATTTGGTAATGGGGGCTTCTGAAATGAGGATGTTGGCAAACGTTCTTGCCTGAAATCTGTTGAAGCCACTCGCCTACACTTGAGGATCCCAACTGCTTCTCAACACGCAATGCTAGTTGGTATGCTTCGTCGACAATAATCAATCGTGCGGTTAACATTTCTTTGCGTACATCACTACATAACCCAGTACGATATCGAGCTAATGTTTGTTGCTCATTTTCCACAATCTTACTATGGACAGTATGCTCATGAAAACGGTCCGTATATTGATCAATAGTTAACTATCCCTGCCTCAATTGCAACATCTCTTCGAACATCATTTGCTCGTAATCAATAGGCAAGTATTTTTCCTTCAGTCGTTCCTTAATCTCTTCCCAATTAGATATTGGTGCACGATGAGTACGACACAATTGTTCCTCTACACTTCCCCACCAAGCTCACGCATTCCCCTTTAATTTCATTCGAATATAGCGAACTTTTCGATCTTCCGACACATCGAACCAATTGAAATAATCTTCAATGGCCGTTAACCAATCTTCGAATGCATTGGGTTCTATCTTCCCAAAAAAATCTGGCACGTCGACCCTCATTCTCTTGGTCAGTTCATCAAGACGTTGATAACCTGCCCCATGTCCAGCATGTCCTCGATAAAATTTTTGCCTATGACGTCGGATTCGAGGCCCATAATCCTCAAACTCCTGGTCTTCTTCTTCTTCACCAGCGTCTTCGTCACTTTCGTTCACTCCCCCCCCCCATGAACTGCTCTACGCCCTCTTCGATTGACAGGTCCATACTCTTCTCGAACGTAACGTTCATCCATGAGATCTAGTCGATGAGTGAGTTGCTCCAATACTGTGGCAATTTGGTTGATTTGGTGCTATAACTGGGGCTGGTCTGTGTTTTGGTTATTGGTGTTTTGGTCATTTGGATTTGGGTTGTTTGCCATGGCGTATTAAGTACCGCTGCGGGTTACAGGCATGGAACGTGAAATACCGTAGTGAAAGAACCTTTCTCTGATACCAAAATTGGTGCAATCCTCAAGGGCCAACCTCACGTCAACGTCCAAGAAGGAATTAAGATGCAAGCATAATCTCTCTATTAATGAAATCTCTTCATTCAAATTCGATATTGAATAAAAAATCAGCAACTGCCATCTTTGCTTCATTATTCTCATATTTAAAGGATTACATAGGTTGCTATAAATTAGGAAATAAAATAGGAAAGGATTGCAAACATAGCAATAGTCTTATGGAAATAAAATAGGAAAGAACTAAACAACAGAATTTTGAAAATAAAGATAAGAGTTGACGAGAATTATAGCAGCTTGATAAGTTCCGTCCTCCATGATTCCTCCATGATTCAAGGAGCAGTTTCTGCCTGAGAACCGTGCTCTCCATTTGCATCAAATGTCCTTTACACTCTTCCAATGACCACTTGCTACAGCCTTGTACAAGTCTGCTTTCAGCTTTTTGTCTGCCATGCATGTGTTTTTCATTTAAATTTATTTTTTAATTGTTTTTATAGAATGAATGAAATGGAGCCAATTATTCTGACTACATGTGCCAACCAGTACCAGATGATCGTTTTCCTTAATACATGGCTAATTAAGGGCTGGTTTGGATTGTAAGTTGGGATGATTTAATAGTATATATATTTGAATTGAGATGAGATGAGTTGGAAATGGTTTGAGTTAAAATATTTTATAGGGTTTTGGAAAATGATGGAATATCACATTCTCTACTGCTCAACTCGAAAACAATGATCGAGATTTAAACAAATCTACCAAATAAAATATCGATCCTAAGAATTATTTTAAAGGGTATGTGATAAAATCAATGAGAACGACTAAAGCAACAGTTTTCCAAAAGACTACTAGTGAAATCCAATTTGTGTAGTGTTGACTCTTAGGGCCTGTTTAAGAACACAATTCTTCTCACATGCATATTCTCAAACTACTTCACTACTATTCACAAACTATTTACTACTATTAACAAACTATTTCAATAACATTCACATATATTCCGAGATATTCTTAGTATTCAAATGAGCCCTTAGAACATTCTCATTGACTTAGCCAAATGTAAATACAAACCAAAATTTGGCTAACAATCCCTTAAAATGGTCTACGTTAGAAGAGGCAAAAGACAAATATTTTCCTTGCTAGCTACAGTAACTCTTTATGTTTGTATGGTTACTATTTACCCTCCATATTATAATTTATATTAATTTCTCTCTCATTTTGTTGCTACATAACAGTTGCACTACTAATTATTATTTATTTATTTATATATATATAGGTGCTTGGGTTCATATATATATACAATTTACAATGAATTTGAATTGCAAAATATAAGCAAAATAAATTAGATAAAAAAATATTATATTAATAATATTTATTATTATTTTGGCTGATAGATGGATAATCCAATATGTGAATCTCTCTTGAATGGAATAGGCAAAATGTAAAATATGTGATTTTAGCTAATTTACCTTTGCCTAAGCCAATGAGAATGCTCTTAAGTTGTTCTGAAGAAAGGTTCCCGAAAACAACCCAGCAAATCAAAAATAAATTTAAAAAAAAAAGAACACACTCAACTTGCAGTGCTCCTTTCGTGAGACAGTTATGTAGGCCGCAGTTGACATCTTCCACCTATTGCAGCCCCACTTGAGTGGAGGGATTCCCTTCGGCAACACATACCACATTGGGCATCCTCCACCAGCTACACTTGGGCATGGTTCCCCTCCACTCTTCTATTTCTTTTGCCAATTTTATCGATGGTTAAAAGAATAATTATAATTACAGTCTTAAGGCCATATGCAAGACCAACACAATTCTTTTCAACAAATGGAGCCCACCATAAGACTGTAATTTTCCATGAAAATAAAAGTACTTCACAAAATGTTTACCAAACAATCTAGCTACTTACTACAATATGAACTTAATCTAATATGAGTACACTACAAGAAAATTGTTTCTTTACAGCCAGTTATTACCAACGAAATGACTATTTACAGCTAAAATGAGTCTGTTTTGATCACAAATAGCCTTTTCGTCGCAAACAAATGGTCACAAATACCCGTTTTACTTGTAGTTGTAGTTACGCCTGTGCAAGAACCCCGATGGGCCGCTCAACCCGCACGACCCGACTGGACCCACCCGACAGAACTCCGGTTCATCGGATCAAAACTTAAAAACGGGTTTATAAAGTTGAATCTGTCGAAACCGACACAGTCTTTTCTCCCATTGTGAAACCCTAGCCTCCATCATGTTCTTCGTCGTGTTCTCGCTTCTGTTGCTACTTTCCTGGCCCAGGTTAGTTTCTTAAAAGCATTGAAATGTTTCTTACCTCTTCCTTCCGCTCTCTGTTTCACTCTTACCTCTTCCAATTGTCTCTTCTTCTAAAACCACTCTATTTTGGTTCGATTTCTCGCCATCCATTTCTTCTCTTTGTTTCTTCTGATTCTTTTTATTCTTTGAAGAAAAGAATATGCTTTAAAAGAATATGCTTTTTTTTCCTACTTTCAGAAAGTTGATTTCCTTTTCTTTTCCGCTTGAGGACCTCTTTGATGTTGATTTCTTGGTTCTGGAAATGGCTGTATTTTTGTGGGTTTATAGTTTTTTGGCAATCGTGGAGTATACTTCGTTTAAATGATGCTGAAATAGCTTCTTCATGTTGCGGAACTGCCCGAAACCTGCATAGAAAGTGAACTTCTTCATGTTGTCTACTATGAGGCCCGTTGGCTGAAGGCTAGTGAAGAGGAGAATGGGCTAGATTTGATCGATTCTCTTCTGTCCACTCTGATTTACATTTACATTTCCATTTCCATTTACATGCAAGATCATAACATTGTCTCAGGTTTTGGCTAATACTTTCTATGATGATTTTGTTTTTGCTGCAGTTGTTAGCAAGGTCAGTAAAGGAGTTCATCATGAATTAGATTTTGGACTTTTTAGATTTTCTTCAGTATTTTTTTGTTAGAAACCTTCCCTTTTAATGTACTACAGTCTGTTTGTAATGTAAATGGTGAAGAAGAAGGCAAACAAAATGCTAGAAGCCACAAGAAAATAGATGCATAGTCGGTGTTTGATAAAAGTCCTCAAATAGAATTGTAAAGGTTCTAGTCGATTTTTAATAGCTTGAATCCAACTTTTTGTATGTCTTCATGGATTCTGAGATCTGGATATACTCTCAACGTTATTTTTTTTTAATAAACTCTCAACTATTGTCATTATTTATTGAGAAAGTGGCTAAGGGAAAAAAAATAATAAAAAAAAAAATCTAAAAAAGCCGATATTCTAACCCGACCCGAATTATTTTCCTCTAGCAGAGCTTTCAGGCCAGATTTGGTTGGGCCAAAACACATGTCGTGCGGGCCAATATGCAGCCCTAGTTGTGGATGGTGTGTGGTGTAAATGCCTTCAAATAGAATTATTCATCCAATATATATACTTTATGCTAAAGTACCAAAATATCCTTTTGTCATGGTCATTTTCATCGGATCAAGCTTCAAACTCGAATAATATAGTGGAGCATCTCTTTTGAAATATTTATGTTATGGGTAATCATATACCAACAACTCTTTTATATATCTATTTACAATTAACCAATGTTGCAATCTTTATCATTTCAATAAAAATAAATTTCAATTTTCAAAACTCTATACCATCCATGCACTTAATACAAAGTAGTAAAATAATTGTAATAAAATTGTAAGTTGATTTTATTCTATATGTTATTGCTTTCTTTTTCTCCTTCTCTTGTCTTGTTGAGTCCAAATATAGCATTGAGGTGTGTTAAAAGAAGGAAATGGGTAGACTAAAACATAGGCTGGGGTATGCTAATTGTTTGGCTGTAAGTAGTGAAAGAAGGAGTGGAGGCATTGCTTTATTATGGAAGAAGGAAGTGGACATTACTGTTCTTAGTTTATCTAGATCACATATTCATGTACAAATTATAGGAGATGACTCAGCTAATACTGCTTGGTATCTTACTGCCATATATGGACATCCTGATGCTTCAAAAAGGCATGAAACTTGGGCTTTAATAAGAGCTTTGCAAGTAATGAAATATTAGTATTGGGGGACTTTAATGAAATATTGGTGTGTAATGAGAAGTGTGGGGGTCAACAAAGGTCTGAGAGGCAGATGCAAGATTTTAGGGATGTAATGGATGACTGTGAGTTAAGGGATCTTGGTTACACTGGTTCCCCATTTACTTGATGTAACAAAAGAGAGCCTGCTTATTGTATCAGTGAGAGGCTGGATAGGGTTCCTCATTTATTGTATCACTGGTTCTGTCAACATGGTACAATTGCTTATTGAGATCATGTGCCTCTTATTTTAAGGACCATGAGGAACAGATCCAAAGGAAGGAGAAGAGACTATTCAAAAAAGGGTTGCACATAAGGAGGCAAGAACATAAATGCAAGTCTGGCTAGAGAGGGAGGAGATCATGTGGAGACGAAGGTCGAAAGCTTTATGGCTGAAAGAAGGGGACACCAATGCCAGATTCTTCCATAACAAAGCCTCCCAAAAAAGGAAGAAAAATTGGATAAAGAGACTAAGAGATGAGAATGGAAGTTGGAAATTCAATGAGGTAAGGGATGAGTTGATTATTGAGTATTTTAGTACTTTGTTCAAGGCATTTGTTGAGATGGGGCAGGTGGTTTTATTAGATGGTGTAAGGGGAAGAGTGACTGCTAATATGAATGAGATTCTGGTGAAGGAATTCAGTGACGAGGAAGTGGTATAGGCTCTTAATCAAGCCCCAAGACCTGATGGGATGGCACCTTTCTTTTATAAAAAAAACATTGGTTTGTTGTTGGAAAGGATGTTACGCGAGCAGTTTATGTAATATCATTTATAAACTGATTTCTAAGGTCTTAGCTAATAGGCTTAACCGGATCTTGCCTATTGTTATTTCTAAGTCACAATCAGCTTTTGTACTTGGACGATTGATAACAGATAACATACTAGTTGCTTATGAGCTGGTGCACTTTATGAGGCAGAAAAAGAGTGGAAGGAAAGGATTTATGTCCTAAAGCTTGATATGCGTAAAGCCTATGATAGGGTGGAATGGAGTTTTTTAGAAGCTGTAATAACCAGGATGGGGTTTCATGAGAAGTGGATTAAGTTGGTTATGGGGTGTGTCAAATCTGTTTCATTTTCTATACTGGTGAATGGTGAACCAAAGGGTCCTTTGTTTCCAACTCGAGGGACCAGGCAAGGGGATCCATGATCCCCTTATTTGTTTCTAATATGTACTGAGGGGTTGATTACCCTATTACAGCAGGCTGAAACATCAAAACAGATTGAAGGATTGAGATTTGTGCTGGTGCTCCCAAGTTGAACCATATTATGTTTGCAGATGACTATTTGTTATTTTGCAGGGCAAATTTACATACCTGTTTGAATATACACCACTTACTTGGTATATATGAAAGGGCATCTGGGCAGAAGGTGAATACAAAAAAGACCTTGATGGTGTTTAGTAAAAATGTCACTACCCGCAACCAACAAGAGATTCTGAATTTATGGGGAGTTCAACAATACCAGCAATATGAAAAATACCTTGGCCTGCCTGCTATGGTTGGAATAGGGAAGAAGCAAGCTTTTTCAGAACTCAAACAGAAGGTATGGCATAGATTGAAGGGGTGGAAAGATAAACTATTGTCCCAGGGAGGTAAAGAAGTGTTGATAAAGGTTGTTGCAATGGCCATCCTTACATATACTATGAGCTGCTTCAAGTTACCATCTACACTTTGTAGTGAATTGGAACAAATGATGGAAAACTTTTGGTGGGGGCAGAAGCAGGAGGAATAGAGAACAAGATGGATAGGATGGAAGAGAATGTGTGACGCTATGCCTTTTGGAGGAATGGGATTCAAAGAGTTGAAAATTTTTAACCAAGCTCTCCTTGCAAAACAGGCCTAGAGGATCATGACAGAGGAGTCCACACTACTGCATAAGCTATTCAAAGCAAGGTACTTTCCATCATCTACTTTTAGTAATTCAAGGTTGGGATCTAATCCTTCATATGTCTAGAGGGGTATTTGGGAATCAAAAGCTGATATACTTCAGGGATGTAGATGGTGAGTTGGGGATGGTAAGTCAATTAAGGTTTGGACTGATTATTGGATACCTGGTCATAGATTGCTACAAAACTCAATGCAAGGACTTATAAAAGAGGCTCAAACAGTTGATGATCTAATTGATAAGGGTACCAGATGGTGGAATGTTGATAAGGCAAGAAGGTTATTACCACCTGCTGCAGCAGAGTCAGTCCTGAAAATTTTGATTGGTTTTGAGATGAGGCCTGATTGCATTATATGGGATCATGAGAAAGATGGGGTGTTCAGTGTAAGACTGCCTACAACTTTCTTCAGAAGCTAGCTAAACAAGAAGGGGAGTGCTCAAATGTTGAGGGTCTGTGCAAGCTGTGGACAAATTTGTGGAAAATGAAGCTGCCAAATAAAATTAAAATTTTTGTATGGAGAGCTTGTAAGAATGGACTTCCAACCCGTGTGAACCTAAAGGGGACGCGAATCCTACTCAGTCCCATTATTTTCCCACCTCTAAATCACTGCTGCTGCAATTTAACTTTATTAAGTTGTCCTTCTTTCTTATTCTTGTTAAACATCATTACAGTGTGTGTTTTCAATTGGCTACACAACTTAGACTATAGTCCCCTAATACTATATATATATATAATATATAGTGAAGCGCTATATATATATATAGTAACTTTATGAACTGTACAATCATGCATAACGGTATCATTTCATACAAATGGCACCATGATTTCATCAACTTTGGTATATGAATATGACCCTAAGAGTATACTTTTATGCCAAAGTCTCAGACACTAGAAAATTTATACAGTTCTCTACAATGTGCATCTATGTTTATAAGCTGATATATGCATCACGAACCAATTTTCTTGACAATATCTGCTCCAAGAACTTGTGTTAAAGATGAGGAGTATCTAAACACCACATCTCATGACCATAGGTACATATAAAAGTCCTATGGCAGAGTAGTTACTGCTTCTATCTAAATTTCACATGCAAGATTTTCCTAATTACAACACACTGCATGTACATTCAAAATACCCAAGAAACTTTCCAACCAACATCGACTAGCCAAAGATCCCAGACAAACCATGATGACCAGACATCTAAATTATGTACAAAATAGCTTTTGCTTTTCACTTGCCATTGTATTATCTTTTTCCCATGTATATTTAGATTACATGCCACCAAACATAATGCATGAACAGTTTTAAAGTTTAACCAACCATTTGATGTAGTGTGGAAGAGATTTGAAATCTAATCAAAACGGAAACTTATAAAAAAACACAACTCTATAGGAGGCAAGTAGTTATATCTTATAATTTCACCCCCTGCTCTATATATATTCCAGACTAGCTATCACCAGGCCATGATAATGACCTGGAACTAAAGGAATAATTATTACCTTTAAGTGGTCGGCCATTTGAGAATACCAGTTTGCCTACAGCCTTGCCTCCCATGTTCAATTGTTACCATCGTTGTTATCTCTAAGTAATATGAAATTTGCCCTTTGTTGTACATGTATAACAACATTGTTATAGTTAGGGTGCATCCCTCCTGTCACAAGAAAATCTCAAAATATGTGCAGGAAAAGTTGTGGATCAATTTATCGTATTTACCTCGTTACCAATATACCACATAGTGTTGTCCCCCCCCTCTCTCTCTCTCTCTCTCTCTCTATATATATATATATATTTGAGTGTAGTTCGGATTGATCCATTTTATGAACAAGTGACTCTCTACGGTAAATATAGGCAGGAAGAGATTATTACAACTTATCTGGCATGGACACCGAATACGATTACTTCCCATGGCGACGACGTGGTTTCATGCGATGTCAAGGAAATTCTAACGCCTTCTGCATAAGCATGTGATTGAAGTTGATTGGGAAGGTTCATCTAGCTTTTGTCCATCTAAAAAGAATGATACATTGAAATTATTAGTTAACTGACAAATATCGTCCTAACGTAGCCATTTCTGACCAAGTAATATCAAGCTATCAACCAGTGGAGGAGTAAAGAAGCCCAGAACAAATCACTTTGAAGGAGAAGAAACGTTCCTATTACGACAATATATATAGAAAGATGGATCCTTAAACTGTTTGAAGTTGGCATTTGGCGTGAGTGGAAGAGATTTGAAAGTTGGTTTGCTAGCAATTTTTTTTTGATAAGTTGGTTTGCTAGCAATTAAAGACAAATAACTCTATATATTTCTAGTGCTACAGATCCAAGTAAAGGGGAAGTTGGCGGTGATAGGATTGGATTGTTGTTCTTGGAATGAGAGGGAAGATGCGTTGAAAAGAAGGGATCGAGAGATGTGAGCTGGGACTGCATGGGGGCTATTTCTATGTTTCTTGAGTTGTGGAAACAAGTATATTCATGGCTGCTTGTGCTGGAAATCGGTATTGGATAGGTATTTAAGTGGCCTTCAAATGGGTGAAATAACAAGAGATAAGAAGAGCATAGCTATGAACATTTGCACTAGTCTGTCTGTCAACAACAGCAATGGAATAAAATATTCATCAAGTAAAATTTATCCTCTGCTATCTAGAGAGAGAGAGAGAGAGAGACTTAAATATGTGAAGGTCATCATGGGTCAGAAGAAGAACATAAACATAAAGGAAAACATCTTCAATAAACAAGATGATCAGATATCTACAACTGAGTATCTAAACAGAGAGGCATTTTACATTAGATATGAAGTAATGGTATATAGGGGTTACATTGTCCAAGAGATATAGTGGTTGGAATACAGACAAGGGGTTGATATTCGTGTGCTACGAATAGTGTCTTAGCTTTGATATTACAGACTACCCCCGAGTGCTAATGTAACACCCGTTCCCGTAGAATAGAGATGTTACTAACATTCATAACATAATGCTCGGTAAAGAGATTCATATCCTGAAATATCTCATTTATTGAAAAGCATCAACTATTATAAAATGAACTGAACATAACTGTTTTTGAAACATGAAACTGAAACATAAAAGAAAAACATAAACTAAGCTAATTCTTGTGAAATTAACACTTATTCCTTTTTAAATCTTTACACTAGATCTATTCCTGGCTCTCCAGCTCTGCGTCCTCATACTCATCATCTGTGACAGTTAAACATAGAAGAAAAATAGAGAAACAAACAAACAAAAATGAGTCGAATACTCAAATAGCACATCATACCGTAAAATATAATTTAGCCTAGCATAGACTTAATTTCTGAAGACTCTTCATACATACATACATCATCATGGATTAACATAGCATGACTATTCATCATTAAGATGAGTAGAAACATACTTAATCATGGCAATATGTAACGTGAATGCATAATTATTTGTCTATCTTGTCTTACATGAAGTGAAACACGCTTGGGTCCGTGTTTCGCTTAACTAATTAACATGGAGTGAAACACGCTTGGGTTCGTGTTTCACTTAACAGAAAAACATGGAGTGAAATACGCTTGGGTCCGTGTTTCACTTAACTGAATAATCTGGAGTGAAACATGCTTGGGTCCGTGTTTCACTTAACTGAATAACTCGTTAACCACGCTTGAGTCCGTGGCACTGTCATAAAACTTCTTATCTTTCTTAATGCATGAGAATTTATTTAGGCTTCATGAACTTTTCTAACATGGCATATTCTTGTTCATGACATAACATAACATGACATGTTCTTGTACATAGCATAGCATAACATGGCATTTTCTTGTACATGGCATAGCATGACATGACATGACATGATCTGAACATTTTATGACATTCCATGGCATACATGATCTAAGTTTTACATGAACATGGCATATACGATCTAAGTACTACATGAACATGGTATACATCATCCACGTATCACATGAACGTGGCCTACATAATCTGGCTATTCTATTACATGACATACTTGACTTAAATTACTACATGAACATCTCATGGCTTCCATGTGATTTTTAGTGACATTCAATCCATCAAACAACAAATTCGTTCATTCAAGCATAATTTCATGCTTCATCAAAGATAGTGAAAGGAATCTAACCTTGACTTATCTCTTAGCATAGCGTAGATAATCATCATAAGCACATCATATTTTCATACATAACAATAATATTCACAGTATGCATGCATTTATATGATCATACTATTTACCTCTTAGCGTTGCTTTCACAATCTCACGTCGTAGCTCGAGACTTATATGAAGCACTAATCGTCACTAACTTTCCTGGAAAGACGTGTCTCTAGATGCTTAAAATCATATGTAGATATGATTTAATTACACTAAGATTAATACATAATAATATTCTTCAAAACTCATAACATATTTCTTGACTTATGTTAAAAATATAACTTAATAATTTGATAAAAATCCAGTTAAAAGTCAATCAGAATATTAACTAAATAATAGGCTCAGAAATAGTTTACAAAAATGATACTTTAAAATTATGCTTTAATTTCCTTAAATAAGTCTGGTAAAAATAAGTCTCTGCCTCGTGTATATAAATATATATATATTCAAGTAAAAGCTAAGCCCATTAAAACAACGTACCAGAGTGTATTATGAAAATAAATCCAGCCCAACCTACCATATCACAAGAAACACGTCTAACAAGACTCAGCTTAATAGGAGGGCATTTCGGGAAAACAAGCATACCTAGGCAGGGGCATTTTGGGAAGGTTGAAGGTAAAGGAAATAAGACATAACACAGACTTACGGGGGAAAACAACAGATCGAGCAACTGGGACTCACCGAGAGAGGGATCCGCTACGACGAAGTGTCGAGGTGGCTGGCCAAGATTCACGGTGGCTAGGAGTGGTCGGCGTCGTACTGGGCTTCTCTGGGCAGTGGTGCGGCACAAGAGAGAGAGTGAGTTTAGAGAGAGGATCTATCAAGCCAACGGAAATAGAGGGAGAGGATGGTGAGTGCGACGACAGTGGCTTACCTGAGGGAGTGGGTGCGATGGGGCTAGGTTGGCCGGCAGTTTCTGGTGTCGTAGGTGGTGCTCCGACGTCCTAGGGTGGTTGGCGGTGGCTGGGTCGAGAATGAGGCTTATGCGACAGTGCTCTTTCTCTGGATATTTTGTATGTTAAAAGCAGAGGGTTTTCGTGGGGTTTTGAAATGATGGGGAGGGGAGCGGCGTGAGTGCTTAGTATGTATGCTAGGGTTTGGAGTTGGCCATAAGGATCCTGAGAGGATTTTGAGGAATCGAGTTGTAATTTCAAACTAGGAAACTAATCTAATATGGAAACTAATGGATAACCATGATAATAATTCTATTAAAATTAACCATGTAAAATCTGTTAAAATTATAATAATAATAATAGAATATTTATAGTTTGTTAAAAAAATACATAAAACTCATCTTATGGTCTAATCTTAGGGTCGGGTTGTTACAGCTAGACAATAAAATAGAAATGTATTTAAATAATTCAAACATTGATGTAGTTTCATAGAATCTATTGGATTGTATTTTACAATAAATACCTTTTTATAATCTAACGGACATGATTAAATCACATCAGTTTGCACATAGATTACTTTTGTATAATCTCTTTATGAGCAAAATATTTCTCTAATAAGAAAGGAAGGAAAAAGTGAGTTTCCATACACAGCAGTTTAGGGAATATTGTAGTTTCCATGGAGCACTTTACAATTTCAATGGAGTCCCCCACAAACTCTTGTCATTGCCCATGAATGCACAAAACCATCCAAACACCCAACTTACTCTTTTAAATAGTGTTGTAACTGCAGCATTTTTTCAGGCACAGTATTTTTGGGTATCCTAATGGATTAAGTTAAGCACCCAAATCCTGGTGTTGTTTTGTGGCCCTTAAACTGTTCGACAGGTTGCATGTAACCCTATTGCCTACTCGAAGATGCAATAGCTTTCTGTTTTGCCCACTCAATTATGGAGTTCTCTGCAAAATAACTCCTGGATGTTTCTTGTACTGAAATTAGTGGGTTTGTGTATAATGGTATGAAGTCGGGGACTGCAGAGAATTCTATGAGGAATTCTCTGGACATTGCGAAGACTAAAGCAAGCCTTTGTAATATGTAATGGGACTTGAGTTCTTCAAGTGCATCTGCAGCAGCAATATTGTTAGTCGGCATTTTCGGTTTATGTTTTGTTTTATCTTAATACTCTGTTTTTGTCACAGTTGTAGACAGTCTTTATACACAACTGTTTAAGTGGTCGTACCCCTACGTTGTTATTATCTCCTATCGAGTTAGAACCAGACTTAGATTATGTAGAACTGAGTTGCAGCTGATCCACTGACTGAGGTAGTGCCAGGTTTAACAAATAAACTTATTTACAGGCATCCTGTGAACGACATATTATTTTTTTGTCCACTCAGGTTTACTCCATGCGTTCTCACAGCAGAGCTTTAGATAATGATTGTATTAGCAAAAACATCAACCTGTTTTTATGTAGCAATATGAAGAGAATAGACTTGATGCAAATCAAGTAGCCAAAGATTCATCTGGTGGATCGATTGAAGTTAAAGATGTCAGTAATAGATGAGGAGGACCATGCTGATGAAGACAAGGAGGAGACAGTGGCAGATGAAACAATAGATGAAGTTGTAGGTGGGAAAGGCTAGTATCAGATGAACTGAAGGTTCTTGAAGATCGGTTAAGAGATCAAGACAGTATTGATTGGGGTGGTCGAAATATGGACAAAACAAAAGGAAAAAAAAAATAGAAACAGGCAAGGGCATTGTAGACTATTACCAGGTTTCTAGACAGTGGTTGAGCCAGCTTTGGTCGACTATAGATCGAGGTTGGCCAATTTGAGAGCAGGGATGTTTGTTTAAATTGCAAGTGCCACAATGTGTTTTTGTCAATATTCTAACTGAATTGTGTAAACATAATAGTTCACTTATTGGTTGCTTAAAAAGGACATAAACATGATTTTATACAGTACCACAAAATATGTCGTCGCAATGGCTGATTTACACAAGTTGCAAAGGCATTGCAGTTTATAGATGAAAGGGAATTATGCACTAAGATGTCAAACCTGATAACAGTTCTACACAGAGAGAGAATGGTGTTTTCTTACAAGTATTCAGGGAAACTCTAGGGCAACACCTGATGCATGCATCTGCTGTTGTGGAAATGGATATATGAAGCAGTTATATTTATAGGCAGAGCTATGCTTATATTGACATGTTTGTGTTGGCTTTGTTTCAGCAAACGGAGAGATAGAAGGTGGGAACCTATGTGGGCTAGATGGAACTTAAGAATCCAACTTACAAAAATTAGAATTCTGCCCTAGCTTGTTACTCACAGATACTGTGGTTTCATCCTTTCTTTTTCACCTTTCCTCAATAATATGAAGCTTAACGAATCTCGATTGTTATACCATGACATCAGTATATACACTTTAGTAAGTCATAGAGCACCATGTAACATCAAGGCATGCAATAATTGAAACCACAATGCACCGGATGCTCACAACAACATGTATTTTCTGACCAAGTAATACATTGTGGGGAATAATGTTGCACGGCGGTCCATGCATTAACCATAATGTAGTTACTGCTTTTTTAAGTCAGATTTCTTATAGTGCATATATATACAGTCGTTGCTAATAATTTAGTAAATCTGGTTGCAAAAAATGCTAATCATTTGTCCAATTGCCTATGGTCGATTTTCCAATCTGGCCGTACTAAAACACATGTCAAAAGGGCTAACAATAGGGATGGATGGTCATAGATGCCATTGGCCAACATATGAAGCTAATGCATCTGTGCTATGTGAACAAAGCTTATCAACAGTAGGAAAATTCCTCAACATGTAATACAAACATCATAAGAATGGCACGAAGCACACAAAAGGCATATATATAAAATTAATTAATCACGAAAATGACAAAGATTCAAGGCCCCAACTTAAAGCCATATTCTACAAGAACATAGCAAGGCAATATCAGGAATTGCAAGGGTGAAGTGAAGAGATTTTCCAACAAGATACAGAGTTACCTGTAGGGCACCAAACCGTCGGGCCTTTAGCGTTGATTGAAAGATGTGCACGTCTTATATGGGATGCCCACCACTCAGTCGGCATCCGAAAATTGGCCAAATCCGGAATGGAACTCGGGGAGGAATTGGAAAAGTGGAGGACGGGGAGGAGGTGAGTTGGAAGTGTGTTTGCCGGAATCACAATAGAGGAGGTATCACATGCAAGATGTCTTGTACGGGGTTTTTCACTGAAAATGGTAGAAGATGGAGACTGCAACCGACTACTTTGAATGAGGAGGAGCCAAACCTGTGGATGAGGCGACGAATCGAAGGGATAATCGCCGAAGGTTCTGTCCAGTGGAGGACAAATAGAGTGGATGAGGAATCGAATCTGTGGATGAGGAATCCAAGCCAAGGAGAAGGTGAGAATCAGTAGGTTGCGCGAATGGAGTAAATGTAACGAATCGAGGTTTGGGAAGATGGAGAAGGGGATCGAAATTTCAGTCTGAGCACTTTGAGGTGTGCAGGAATGGAAGAAAATCTTCTGTGCCGTCAATTTGCGTTTTGGCTATCGAGGGCTTGAGACGAGCATTGCTATGCATCATCCTATACACCACACACCAAACTATGTTTTATTTTATTTATTTATTTATTTATTTTTTTTTTATTTTACTCCTCTTGAAATATTTATATTTTTTTATTCATCATCCATATAATACACATTTAATAAGAGAAACTGTAACGACCCGATCCTATATTTTTAGGGATAAACTACAGATAATTTTATTAGGCTCAATAAGTGAGTTAAAACCATAAAATGACTTATCGAATAAATTATTTATTTGAACCTAGAATTAAAGTTCTATTATATAAAATAAAAATAAAAATAAAACTCCCAGCCCCGCACGAAACTAGCTAGTCCCACGGCTCACTCCCATGCACATACACGTTCCTTGCCCGTCTACGTCTTCATGCTCGGCTTAATCGCAACCGTTTCTTCAGCATGCACGTTGACACCTCTAGGTTTATAAACACAAAAGCCACCGAGTCGTACGTCTCTCAGTGTTTTATTTGTAAGTGTAAAACTAACCCAGTTCACATTCGGCGTCTCCACTCCGCACGTCTCCACTCACACTCACATGCACTTGCACACGCACGTACGCCCCACCCCCCTCAGTTTGTATACCGATCCACTTAGTGTTTGTATCCTCGTAGGATTAGGTCTTCTAGGTATAGCCAACTCCCTACTTCCCCCTTGCCTATATATTCCAACCGAAACCTCCTGTAAAACACACACAAACCTCACCACCGAAACCAGTTTTCTGGAGTGTAAATCGAGAGACCACATAGCAGTGCAACCCGAGTCCTCCTGCTGCCAACCCGTGAACTCCACTCATCGGCATCACCTCTGCCCAGCACCACCGAAGCATCCCTCCCAGTAACCAGCAGCCACCCACACGGAAACCACACCCAAAACACTCTGTTTTAGCTCTCCAAAACAGAGCACGTACTCCCCAGCGTGAGCCACTGCACTCCACCCTCACCGAGAGTTCCTCCACGTAGATACCCCACTAAAACCGCCGTCAAGGGTTGTTCGGCACCCCCAGTCCGTCGCAAGCCTCTCACGGCTTCACGGTGGGCTCTCTCTCTCTCTCTCTCTCCCTCATGCAGTGTTTCTTCCCTCCCATCACGTTGTCTCTCTCTTTCTCAGTTGCGTGCAACGCCCAGCTCGCCGGAGTGCCACCGTCGAGGTGCAACCCAGCCTCACGCCTAGCTCTCGGTCAGCCCCCTGTTCTTTGCTCTCACGTATGTCCTTATTCCCGAATGCATGCAACGTAGAATAAGTTTTAGGTTGGTTAGTAAATTACACAAATGCCCTGCCCTTTTTAAGACTTACAGATGAGAAATATTTATGGGTTGGACGTAAAGGGACATATATACATGTGTATATATATATATAAATATATATATTTATATATATATGCATATTGTTTTAACGTAATGAGACTAAGCGGGCATATTAGGATCTTACTTAGAGATTGGGTTGTTTTTAAAATTATCATGAAGATAAACATGTATGTTATTAGACTATATTCGGACTCTTAAGGGGGATAGGCTTGTTTCTTAAATATATTTGTGTTAAAATTAGAATAAGTGAATATCAATTAATTGTCGATGAATTTAGGGAGATGATAGTGTTTTAGGGATTAGGAGAATTTTAAGTATTGAAGAATTAAAATAGGATAATTTTAGCATTTTACAGTTAAATATTTAAATAC